>OY787627.1:3889744-4010560 GCA_963678935.1 Umbilicus rupestris
ATGACAAGGTTCTCAAACTCTCATTCTATTGAACCGTGTAGAATATGAGTCCCATAACCGCACCCTCTCGGTCTATTGGCCGGTTACTCAAATCCGCTCAAAACTTAGCCTAATGTCAAGAATGCATGTCGCTCTCACGCACAAACACTCCATCTATGATCATACGATAGCTATGAAACATCCTAAGTTCAACTCTCGCTCCTTCCTTAGGGGTTCTAACCAAGCATACTCACTTAAGCATTTCGTCAAACACTTGGTGTGCATACAATGAATACATAGCTAGGGCACAATAAGATCAAACCAAACTTCATTCAATGCAACAACAATAGTGTTCTACATCATATCCAATCCTAGGGGATCCATTTAATCCCCAACCACAAAAGTAACTACTCACTCATAATGAGTGTGTACAAAAACATGACAACTAAAGGAAGCATAAATGTAAATACAAAGCTAGGGTTTAGAAGAGGATGATGTGGAATCTTCAATCCAAGCTTCAATCTTCCATCAAGCTTGATCTTCCTTGAGTTTTGTCGTCTAGGGTTGCAAAAAGTGGAAACTTGTCGTCTAGGGTTGAGAGAAAAAGCAAGCTCTCTTTCTTCACTTCTATCTCCTTCTATTTATACTCTTTGAAGTTTCCCACAAAATGACCGAAGTGACCGAATCACTTGATTCGGTCAATGTCCATGTGATTCGCTCGAACCTTTTGTTCAGTGCAGTTTTGAGTTTGGGCGAATCAATTATCCTGGCCGAATCACTTTTGATTCGGTCAAATGTCTTTGTTTTGATACGGTCAAACGCCTTGTGGAGCTAAACTGATTCGGGCACCTCTGGGCGAATCACATCTGATTCGGCCGAATCATCTGTTCAGTAGCTTCTTGACTGGGCGAATCAATTTTCTTAGCCGAATCACCACTGATTCGGTCACACCCATTATGTGATTCGGTCAAACCTTCAGGACTTCCCCGGATCAGGTCAATTCGTGCAGCTGAGGGTGATTCGGTCAAGCTGGTGGGCGAATCACTAGTGATTCGGCCGAATCACTTCTGCAGTTTGCTCAGCTTTGCTTCTTTTGATCTCCATCGACCGGAATTCGTCTAGATTTTCTTCGGGCCACTTCGTATTGCGAGATACATAATTTTAACCTGAAATACACGAAGAAATCATCAAATGGCTTTATAGAATTGCGGAACAAACAAGAAGTAAGGGAAAAATGTGGACAAATATAAGGTTATTTGCCCGCTCATCAAAATACCCCACACTTAAGACTTGTTCGTCCCGAACAAATATGTGCATAAGTCAAGCGAGAGTTTTCAGAAAAGGAATACTCACAAATCCCAATTGCAATAATCCATGAGAGTTTAAAGTCCAAATATAGCTAGCTAAGCAAGTAGTTCACTATCACCTCAAATTGGAATAGAGTTGCACAAATTATTCACTTCACGCAAACTCTAAGGATCATTCACTTCAATGCGATAATAAATGTTCATAGAATCGATGTCAACCTAGCATTCGTCAAATTCAAATTTCCGCTCAATTTCCTATGCAAGTAGTATGAAGATAAGCGTTGCTAGCACAAAAATTTTGTCGCAAGTCCATAAGCTCAAGACAATAAACTCGTTCTCAAAAATTAGGCTATACGTGATAAACCGCAAGAGAAGAGGAGTTTTGACAATGAACAATTTAGAATTTCCTCGTACAAATCTGGGTGCTCAAGTAATAAATTACGAGGGTCATACCTTAGACGCTTCCTAGATACCCAATGCAAAAACCTTGCTCACACTTATGCGAAAGAACTTGTGGAAAAGGCACAAAGTCAAGAATTAAGTGTGCCTATTTTTTTGCGTTTATACAAATGCTTTCGAGGGGGAAATTACCTTCCTAACCCTCGGCAAATGCAAAACCTTCAAAATATGATAATTCTTTTTTTCTTTCTCTTTCATGTGCCTTTTTTTTCTTTTTTTCTTTTTTCTTTTTTTCTTCTTTCGCAAACATTTTGAAACACCCCACACTTAAGACTTGACAATGTGCCTAAATGATATTTGATGGGGCATGAAGTGTGAGCAAAGCAAATGCAAAGGCTAAATAGGGACGCTAAAATCACCTAAGAGCAACCAAGAGCAAGCACAAGGGTTTTTTTTTTTTGAAAACATTTTTTATTTTGTGCTCGCTAAACTCAACTTCATTTTTCATGCATGGAAAGAGCTTAAAAACGAATCAAACTAAGCTAGCCGAACATCGAATCATGTGAATAAAATCATCACAAAGAGGATCAATCGACTTAAAGATGCGATTCATGAATTTAAAGCACAACTCAATCCAAAAAGTTTTTTTTATACTACTTAATTGCTTAGCAAACATTACTTCGTGTGATCAATACTTAAAGTTTGGATGAGAGCAATTATATGAGTGTAATGTGCTCAAAGTGAGTGTGTAGCATAGAATCAAGTGGTAGAAAATCAAAGCAAAAGCGCAAAACACCCCACACTTAGAATTTTGCTTAGTCCCTAAGCAATATAAAGAACAAAGGATGGTAAAGAGAAAGTTGCTGATTCCTCGAAAAGTGTGGGACATGCATCGGTTTTGTGTTCGGTGGAATTGCAGAATTCACATACCTTTGGCGCAACTGGTTGTGCGCTTTGCGCACTCATCAACTTCTGCAGCATGGCCTTCATTTTCTTGATCTCAGCGCTTGTTTCTACCTGATGCACAAAACGAGTACGACTATTTTCAAGTGTTAGCTGATGTCTTACCTGCCCAGCAGAGTCTTCTATCAGCTGCCACGCGTCTTCTCGATACATGTTGCAAATGTCGCCTCCTGCGCATGCGTTCAATAACCTCAGCTCCATGGGCAGCAGTCCATTCAGGAAGTTCTCTATCAGAACATTTTGGGGCAGGCCATGATTGTAGCAGTTGGCCTCTAGCTCCCTGAAACGCTCGTAATACTCTGACAGCGACTCTCCTGCGCTCTGCCTAGGTGCGGCCAGCTCCCTCCTGAGGAGCGCGATCTTCGCTGCGGGATAAAATTTGTCCAGGAACTTCTTCTGCAGCTGCTCCCATGTGTGAATTGATCCTGCTGGTAAGTTCATCAACCAATGTCTGGCTGTATCACACAGTGAAAATGGGAATGCCTTCATTTTCAGCGCCTCATCGCTCTCCCCTTCGGTGTTCATGTTCTCGCAAATGACTAGGAACTCTCGCATATGCTTGATTGGATTTTCGTTGTTCATTCCGTGGAACTTGGGCATGTGATGAATGAGCGAGCTCCTTAGTTCAAAATGACCGTCTGGCGGAAGCACGATGCATGATGGCTGGTGAACTGTGATTGGGGCTGACATCTCGCGCACTGTTCTGCGTCGCGCAGCTTGTCGCGCGGGTGGCGCATTATACAGTTCAGCGGCCATCCGTGCTTCAACCTCGCGCTGCACTTCCTCTCTGAACAGGGCTGCGCGGTTATGTGCTCTTGCTTCCTCTGGGGTTCTGTCCCCTAAGTTGTCTCCTACGACACTGTTATCCTCCATGACCTGTTCTAAATCTCAAAGAAAACGAAATTAAAAGATAACTAAGCTACCACGGTGAGTGCACAGCTAGAATCTGCGCAGCGCAACTGTTTCAAGGTTACGCAGGCTAATGGTGATTGCACGCTGTCAGAAACAACAACGAAAAACAAAACAAACTGAAAATAGCTAGTTACTAAAAAGGAAAAACGTAAACTAGCTAAAACTTAGCTGTGTTGCTCCCCGGCAACGGCGCCAAAATTTGATTGCGCGTCGTTGTACACGTCAAATTAATCCTTCCTCTTCCACTAGTACAGCGGTTAAGTCAGGGTCGATCTCCACAGAGAGCAAGCAGTTGAGTTTTAACCAGTGACCTACACTTACGAAAGCTGGGGGTGTGAGTGATTGGGGTTGCGCAATGCGCGAGTAAACAGTCCTAAACGCAGGAAATGCACTAGACGTGCGCAGGCAGTAGAGATTAAGTACTATGACTATGAGAAGTATCGGCGCAGACAATCCTCTATGAGTGTATTCCTTATCATCGACTCTAAATGTCTATAGTTTGGTTTGCTAATGTTAGTGTCCGATCAAGGCTTCCTAACATGTGCGCATGTTCCGATCAAAGTTCATGAGCTATTAATTCTTGCACTAGACTAAACAACTACGAATCCGATCAAGGTAGTAATTGCCTATCCTAGCGCGTTACTCCTAGTTGGCACCGTCAGGCTATTCAACTAGTTTAACATACAACAACAAGCAACAAGAGTAAGATTGCGGTTCAAGGCTTCCCCTACTCATGTAACAAGCTGCCAACAATGTGCACAGAATTAATATAAGCAAACAAGCTATGCATTAAGCGCAAATCTCAAAGGAAATGCTCATAGATTCATGCCCAACGGATACTAAGCGTTTAGCTAGACATGCTAGTGGTAAACATCATAGAAACAGTAAATAATAACTAAGGTGTCCAAGAAAACAATAGCAAACAGTGCGTGCAGGTTGCAGTCTTGGCTGGCGCAGTCGGCTAGCGCAGATCCTCTCAGCAAGCTCGTGTGTGTTCCAGTTCTGCCGCTCTCTCGCTGAATTATGATATGATGATCCTCTGATGTGTCGTTAAACCCTAGACTTCCTCTTCTTTATATACTGCTCAAGAGGCTCAACCTTGGCAACTTCCAAATCTGGTTGTGTCAGGATTTGGAAACACCATCATCTGCGCATAGCGCACGGCATGCTACTTAGCGCAATCGGTTAGCGCACCGTGGTCGACTCTGCCAATTCTTCTGTTTGCGCCGCTAGCTCCGCAGGCTGTGTGATGCGCGTCCTAAACGCTGCCTATTAGTGCGTATCCGACTTAGGCCCTCGTTTCGCCCTGAAATACAAAAACACTGGAAACCAGTAATCTTGTACATAAAATAATGCAAACAAGCATAGGGTTAGGATCTAAATAATGTGTATAAATAGGCTCTATCAATCCTGCAGCTCAAAAGTCTCGAATCCGGGAGTAGCAGAAGGTGGTGGAAAATCATGAATTCCTCCGGCTTGAAGTAAAGCGGTGATAGCCCTAGTCGTCCACTCCTGAGAGCGCATAAGGTAGTCTAGCTGGGGACTGTAGTCCGGAGCTTGATGTGTGGGCTGAGCATCCTCTTGCACCGCTGATGGTGGAGGCGCAGTCTCGTGTCGGCGCTTCGAAGCACGACCAGCCGTTGCAGAAGGGCTATCTGTCCTATGATACCATATACCATTAGGTAACACCATCCGCATTTGCCTAAGAGCGGCAAGGTCCAAAACTGGGAACATGCCCGGGGCGGCCGGTGGAAGTTCATAGCGAAAAGCTTCGGCGAGCGCAGTAATGAAGCTGCCACCACCAAGAACGTATCTCTGATCATTGTTTTGGAACTCTTCAAAGCGGAAGGTTAAGTATGATATAACGTCAAACTCCACGCCCTTATCAAGTGCGATGAGGAGGTCTGATAGAGCCTAGTTATACACATTATTTAGGTCATAACCCTATGCTTGTTTGCAATATTTCATGAGCAAGATTACTCGTTTCCAATGTTTTTGTATATCAGGTCAGAACGAGTCCTTGAGTCGGATACGCGCTAACAGGCAGCGTTCTAGGAGGGAAAGATCAGCCTGCGGAGCTAGTGGCGCAAACAGAAGAAGAAATGGCGAAAGACAGCAGAGGTGCGCTACCCAATTGCGCCAACCAATGCCGTGCGCCAGGCGCAAAGTCCCAGTGACCAGATTTGGAAGTTGCCGAAAAATGAACCTCCTATATAAAGGAAGTAAGTCTAGGGTTTCAAGGAGTTCGAAAAGACTGTTGTTCCAGATGCACCAGAGGACGCAAGGAGGCACTGGGCGGCAGAACTGAAAAACACACGGACCTGTCAAGGAGATTTGCGCCAGCCGACTGCGCCAGCCGAGAGAAGACACTGCACGCACTGTTTACTACCGTTTTCTTGGATTCAGTAGTTGTTATTTACTATTTTATGATGTTTACCACTAGCATGTCTAGCTAAACACTTAGTGTTGGTCGGGCATGAACCTATGATGTATTGCCTTTGAGACTTGAGCTTAATGCATAGTTTATTTACTTGTATTAATTCTGTGCGTACTGAGACAGTTAGTTGCATGAGTAGGGGAAGCCTTGAACCGCAATCTTACTTGTGTTGCTTGCTTGTCACCTGTTAAACTAGTTGCATGCGTAGGGGAAGCCTTGAACCGCAAACTTACCGTGACAATTAGGAGTAACGAGTTAGGGTAGGCAGTTGCTACTGTGACAGGATTCGCAGCTGTTTAGTCTAGTTCTAGGATTAATAGCACATGAACTTTGAACGGAACATGCGCACGTGTTAGGAAGCCTTTACCGGACACTAACCCAAGTAAACCACAAGCTATAGATGTTTAGAGTCGATGATAAGGAATGCATTCATAGAGGATTGTCTGCCCAGCACTTCTCATAAAGATAGTACTTCATCTCTACTGCTTGCGCACGTCTAGTGCAATTTCCTGCGTTACGATATTCACTGCTACTCGCGCATCGCGCAAAACCCCCAATCACTCACGCAACCCCCGTTTTCTTAAGTGTAGGTTACTGGCTAAGACTCACTGCTTGCTCCCTGTGGAGATCGACCCTTACTTAACCGCTGTACTAGTGGGAGAGGAAGGATTATATTTGACGCGCACGACGACGCGCGATCAAATTTTGGCGCCGTTGCCGGGGAGCAACACAGCTAAGTTTTAGCTAGCTTACATTTCTCATTTTAGTAACTAGTTATTTCATTTTGTTTTGTTTTCTCGTTGTTGTTTCTGACAGCGCACAATCACATCCGCCTGCGCAACCTTGAAACAGTTGCGCTGCGCAGATTCTAGTTGCGCACTGACAGACGCAACAACTTCGTTGCCATTTAATTTCGTTTCTTGAGTTTGGATCAGGACATGGAGGATAACAGTGTGGTTGGAGATAACCTGGGAGACAGAACCCCAGAGGAAGCAAGGGCACATAACCGCGCAGCCCTATTCAGAGAGGAAGTGCAGCGTGAGGTCGACGCACGGATGGCCGCTGAACCATACATTGCGCCACCCGTTCGTCCAGTCGCGAGGCGCAGGACAGTGCGCGAAATGTCAGCCCCACTCACTGTTAACCAGCCATGGTGCATAGTGCTTCCGCCCAACGGACAGTTCGAACTGAGGAGCTCACTCATCCATCACATGCCCAAGTTTCACGGAATGAACAACGAAAATCCAGTCAAGCATGTGCGGGAGTTCCTAATCATTTGCGAGAACATGAAGACCTTGGGGGAGAACGAAGAAGCGCTGAAGATGAAGGCATTCCCATTTTCATTGAGCGATGCAGCCAAACACTGGCTGATGAGCCTACCCGCAGGATCAATCCACACATGGGAGCAGCTGCAGAAGAAATTCTTAGACAAATTCTATCCAGCAGCGAAGATTGCGCTGCTCAGAAGGGAATTGGCCGCGCCAAGGCAGAGCGCAGGGGAGTCTCTGTCAGAATACTACGAGCGTTTCAGGGAGCTAGAAGCCAACTGCTACAATCACGGGCTTCCTCAGAATGTGCTGATAGAGAACTTTCTGAATGGACTGCTACCCATGGAGCTTCGACTACTGAATGCATGCACAGGAGGGGACATTTGCAACATGTACCCGGAGGATGCATGGCAGCTGATAGAAGATTCTGCTGGGCAGGTAAGACATCAATTGACACTTGAAAGTAGTCGTAATCGTTCTGTGCATCAGGTAGAGGCAAGCGCTGAGATCCAAGAAATGAAGGCCATGCTACAGAAGCTGATGAGTGCGCAGAGCGCACAACCAGTTGCGCCAAAGGTATGTGAATTCTGCAGGTCCACTGAGCACAAGACAGACGAATGCCCAACACTTTTTGAAGAAATTGGAGATGTAAATGCCCTTGGAGGATGGGACAACAGAGGACCGCAGAGGCAGAATCAGCCGCGCTTTGGGCTTGCTGCAAATGGATTCAGATGGAGAGAAGAGAACAATTTCCAGAGGCAGCCCCCTGATCAGCGCGCGCCACAGCAGACGCAACAAGCTGCACCCTACAATCCACCGCATCGCCGCACAGACGCACCATCGCAGACCAATCAGCAACCAAAGCGATCCTTGGAAGATATCATGGGGCAGCTAGCAGACACAGTGCGCAAGAATGACGAAAAGTATGACAAGAGGTTCGAATCCATAGAGAAGCATCTATCACAGATTGCAACCACGGTGTATGAGCTGAAAAAGAGCGATGGCAACCTGCCTTCGCAAGTGATTCAGAACCCTAAAGGAGGAGTTAATGCAGTAACACTGAGGACTAGGCGCACAGTGGGAACAGAGCAGACCGCGCAGGCGCCCGCGCAGCCAGCTGCGCAAGTCCCAGATCCAGCAGCTCAGAGTGCGCAACCAGAGCCAGAGGCGCAATCAGAAGCGCCAACCACGAACCAGCAGGGCAAAGCGCCAGGTATGTCTCACTCGATAAACAAGGACAAAAATTGTACTAACATACCTGCTCCTTTCCCTGTGCAGGCACCACTGGCGAGAAAGGAAGCACTGGACAAGGAACTATATGAGCTGTTCAACAAGGTGGAAATCAACATACCTCTCATAGAAGCTATTCGACAGATTCCCAGGTATGCGAAGTTTTTAAAAGAGCTGTGCACAAATAAAAGAAGGACAGGCGAATGCGCACAGGTAATGCTAAATGCGCAGGCCTCAGCAATCGTGCAACAAAAGGTACCACCTAAGTGCCGAGATCCAGGTACATTCACTATCCCTTGCACCTTAGGTAAAACCACGGTAAGCAACTGCATGATCGATTTAGGCGCATCAATCAATTTATTACCATATTCTCTCTAAGCGACCTTGCGCCTTGGACCACTAAAACCTGCAGGTCTCACAATTCAGCTAGCAGATAGATCGTGCAAACAACCTGCAGGCATGATAGAAGATGTCCTAGTTCGAGTAGGAGAGCTGGTGTTCCCAGCAGACTTCTATGTGCTCGAAATGGAGGGTGAATCAAGCGCCAGCGGTGCGCAGATCCTCCTAGGCAGACCGTTTCTGATGACTGCGCGCACGAAGATAGACGTGTGGAGGGGCACGCTCTCCATGGAGGTAGATGGCGAAGAAATCCATTTCAACATCTTCGAAGGGATGCAGCACCCACATGAGGATGCTACTGTGCACGCAATGGACAGCTTTGACGATTTAGTCACAGAAGCGCAGTGTGCGAGCGCAACCATAGGACCAGAGCTACTGACACAGGCAGAGCTGGAGGAGCAAGAGGAGGAGCTAAGCAGTGCTGAACCAGCACCCACACAGGTACTTGATATAGTTCATATTTGCACCGCTAACAAAATCTTGCCTTCTATTGAACAGGCACCCAAGATCGAACTGAAGCAACTCCCGGAGCACCTCAAGTACATTTTCTTGGGAGATGAGGACACCCTGCCAGTGATCATCAAGAAGGGATTGGAAAAAGAGCAGGAGGCGCGCTTACAACAGGTGCTGCGCAGGAACCAGCGCGCTATTGGATGGACTCTTGCTGATCTGCGCGGAGTGAGCCCAGACGTGTGCATGCACCGGATTCTGTTGGAAGATGGTGCCAAACCATCCAGGGAGGCTCAGCGCAGGTTAAACCCAAATATGATGGAGGTAGTGCAAAAGGAAGTCCTGAAGTTGCTTGACGCAGGGGTCATTTACCCAATCTCAGACAGCAAATGGGTCAGCCCGGTGCACGTTGTGCCAAAGAAAGGAGGAATCACGGTGGAGGAGAATGCGCAGGGCGAGCTAGTTCCCAAGCGCATACAAACTGGCTGGCGCATGTGCATCGACTACAGGAAGCTGAACGCTGTAACGCGCAAGGACCACTTCCCGCTACCCTTCATGGACCAGATGCTGGATCGCTTGGCAGGTAAGCCTTACTTTTGTTTTTTGGACGGATATTCAGGTTACAATCAGATACCCATAGCTGCAGAGGATCAAGAGAAGACCACGTTCACATGCCCCTTCGGAACATTTGCGTTTCGGCGTATGTCTTTTGGGCTGTGCAACGCGCCAGGTACGTTCCAACGCCTCGTCATGAGCATTTTCTCTGATATGATTGGTATATGCATAGAAGTGTTCATGGATGATTTCACTGTATATGGGAGTACCTTTGATGCATGCTTAACACATCTAGATAAAGTCTTAGCGCGCTGCATCTCTAAGAACTTAGTGCTAAATTACGAAAAATGTCATTTCATGGTAACGCACGGAGTAGTACTAGGTCATATCATTTCAGAGGAGGGTATTAAGGTAGACAAAGCTAAGATAGATATTATTTCTAATCTGCCTTATGCCACCAACGTGCGCGACGTGAAATCGTTCTTAGGGCATGCTGGGTTTTACAGGCGTTTTATCAAGGATTTCTCTAAAATTTGCATACCCCTGTCTAACCTGTTGCAAAAAGACGTGTGCTTCGATTTTACTGATGAGTGCAGGGCGGCGTTCGATAAGCTGAAAGAAGCGCTGACCAGTGCGCCAGTGATGCGCGCACCAGACTGGAACCTGCCATTCGAGCTGATGTGTGACGCAAGTGACTACGCAGTAGGAGCAGTCTTGGGGCAGCGCGAGGACAAGAAGCCGCATGCCATCTACTATGCATCGCGCACACTGGACTCCGCGCAGAAGAACTACACCACCACGGAGAAGGAGCTTCTGGCAATTGTATTTGCGCTGGAGAAGTTCCGAGCATATGTTCTAGGCGCCAGAGTCATCATCTACACGGACCACGCAGCTATCCGCTACCTCATGTCCAAGAAAGAGACTGAAATTTCAAGTGTCTCTACTTATGCAGATTTGTGAACTAGCAGTTGCTGCAGCACACTCTTGTTCACTTAAATGAAGGCACAGCAGACAATGAATAGGACACAGATTTGTTCACCCAGTTCGGCCAATCTGCCTACGTCTGGGGAGGACTATTCTCCAGTCCTCAATCCACTCAACCAAAGGTTCAGATCACACTAGGTTACAACGCACGCAACCTATGCTACTTTAACCCCGTGTGGACTACTCAACACAATCAGAACAAGCTCTGATTTGTGCCAGCACACCCTCTACAATATGTCAGTCTAGAATAGCTACAATCCTCTTCAAGAACTCAGCCTATTCTAGCCTACACTACTCAGCAGGGTTGCTGCAGCAACAGCTGTAACACCAGCTGAAGCACTCTGTCCGCGTCGCTCCAAGGCCTCCTGCCGAGCCGATCGAACCACTCCAAGAGCGCTGCACACTCTGAGTAACTCCCCCTCACTCAGTGACCACCTGCCACTAGTGAGTTCTTCCGCACGAACCTCGACCGAGCCTTCCACCCGTCAGCTCTCCCGCGGCTGCCTTTGATCAACCAACAAGCTCCACAGCTCTAAATTGGCTTCCAGATCAAAGCACGAATCAGTCTCTGCAAGACCTGACTCTCTTCTGCAATACGCACCACAGCTCTGCGCTCAACGCTCTGCCCGTGTGTGTTGATCGAAGAACAACTTCCGTAGCACACCCAGAAAGTCCTCTCTCTGAATTTCGTGTCTACGCTCGTGTATCACTCAGCTTCGATCACCCTCTTCAGCCCTCAAACCTTCTGCTTAAATACCCTCACCACTTTAAGCAATTTCCAGGTTTAGGCCATTGACCCACAAGATCAATTATCTCCTAAAATCTAGGAGATTAGATTTGATTAAAATCTTGAAGCATATCTCCTTCTCTGACTGATAATCCTTGCTGAAATGTGCTCAGCAGCATTTTAGAAATTCTTCTAAGCACTTTCACAAAGCTGCCAAACCTTCAAAACTCACCCAGCACAAAACTGTTATTCGGACAGATGAACTAGCTCTTGAACCAGCACCTGCTGCAGCACCCCTGCTGAATCTGTTGCTAGCTGTTCTGCTTGATTGCTTGAGCTGCAGCAGCTCCTTGTTCACAAATGACATATGTTGGTTTTGGCAAAACTGCCACACTTGCATTATCAATCTCCCCCTTGGCATTTTGACAAAACCACTTCATAACTCCACTTCTCAGCCTGCTCTTTCTTCTCCCCCTTTTTGGAACAAAATGACGAGGGGGTGTCTCTACCGGGAGCACTTATGACGGCAATACACAGAGCCCGAGAGAGGCTCTCAGGTCTTCAAACCGAACTGCATCCAGAGCTTTGGTGAAGATATCAGCAAGTTGTTTGGCAGACACAACATGCTGGAGCGAGATGACTTTCTGTTCAACAAGGTCACGGATGAAGTGATGACGGATGTCAATGTGCTTGGTTCTACTGTGCTGGACAGGGTTCTTGGATATGCTGATGGCACTCATATTGTCACAGTAGAGAGTCATGGCATCTTGAGCAACCCCATACTCACTCAGCATTTGCTTCATCCACAACATTTGTGCACAGCAGCTCCCAGCAGCAATGTACTCAGCCTCGGCAGTGGATAGAGAAATGCTATTCTGTTTTCTGCTGAACCAAGAGACCAGGTTATTCCCCAAGAAGAAACATCCTCCCGAGGTGCTCTTCCTGTCTTCTGAGCACCCTGCCCAGTCTGCATCACTGAATCCAACCAGATTAGCCTTTGTGTCTTTAGTATACCATAGGCCATAGCCCACAGTTCCCCCGACATACCGAATAATGCGCTTGACCAACTGCATATGGCTGTCTCTTGGACTAGCTTGGAATCTGGCACAGACTCCTACTGCATAGGAAATGTCAGGACGGCTGGCAGTCAGGTAAAGAAGGCTCCCAATCATGCTTCTGTAGACAGTTTGACTTACTTCCAAACCTTGCTCATCTTTAATGGCTTTCACATGAGTAGCAGCAGGAGTACGCTTGTGACTGGCTGAGTCGAGCTGAAATTTCTTCACAAGGGCCTTGCTGTATTTGCTTTGAGCAATAAAGATCCCGTCCATTTTCTGAGTAATCTCCAAACCAAGAAAATAGGAAAGTTCTCCTACCATGCTCATCTGAAATTCTTGCTGCATGTGTTGCACAAACTGCTTCACCAGGTGCTGGGACTTTGATCCAAAGACAATGTCATCCACATATATTTGAGCAATGATCACATCAGACCGAGTTCTTTTGACAAACAAGGTTTTGTCAGCTCCCCCTCGGTTGTAGCCATGATTTTCCAGGAAGATTGTCAATCGCTCATACCAAGCCCGAGGGGCCTGTTTCAGTCCATATAAAGAGCTTTCTTCAATTTATACACCTGTTCTGGATGATGAGGATCTTCAAAACCTTTTGGTTGAGAGACATAGACTTCTTCAGAGAGATCTCCGTTCAAGAACGCACTTTTAACATCCATTTGATATAATTTGAATCCCAGGCAGCAAGACATTGCTAGAAGCAGTCTGATGGCCTCCAGGCGAGCTACTGGAGCGAAAGTTTCTTCAAAGTCAAGACCTTCAATCTGAGAATATCCCTGGGCAACCAGTCTGGCTTTATTTCTTGTAATGTTGCCCTTTTCTTCAGTTTTATTTTTGAACACCCATTTTGTGCCGATGATGTTTACCCCTTTAGGTCTGTCTACCAAATCCCAGACATCGTGCCTTTCAAACTCTGCCAACTCCTCTTGCATAGCCATAATCCAGAATTCATCACTCATGGCCTCCTTGAAGTTCTTTGGTTCAAGACTGGACATGAAGCATGTATTGAGGTAGGCATGGCCTCTGGTTCTTCTTCTATCTGAGGGATTCCCAATCACATTTGTCAAGGGATGATCCTTCTGTATCTTCTTTGGGGGCTGCCTTGAAGGTGGATCAGGAGCTTCAGTGTGAAAATCCTCAGACAGACTCTCTGCTTGGTCATCTGGAATCTCTGCTTCAGCACTTGTTGTAGCATCTGCTGGAGCCGCAGCTTGTTCACTTCTGGTCTGTCTATCAGACATTTCTTCAGGATCAGAGTCTTCTTCACCAGTGTCAGACTCAGAGTTAGGTCCTTCATCTACATCTTTGACAACCACATTTATTGATTCCATGACAGTCTTTGTTCGCTGGTTGAACACACGATATGCCCTGCTGTTTGTTGAATATCCCAAGAATATTCCAGGATCACTCTTTGGATCGAGTTTCTTTCGATACTCCCGGTCTCTCAAAATGAAGCAATCACTTCCGAAGATGTGAAAGTACTTAACAGTGGGCTTTTTCTGATTCCACAGCTCATAGCAGGTCTGCATGGTGCCTCTTCGCAAGGTAACTCTATTGATGATGTAGCAGGCGGTATTCATGGCCTCTGCCCAGAATTTCAGAGGAATCCTCTTAGCATGGATCATTACCCTGGTCATTTCTTGAATTGTTCGGTTCTTCCTTTCCACCACACCATTTTGCTGAGGAGTAATAGGAGACGAGAACTGATGTGTTATACCCCTTTGTTGACAGAACTCATCCATGTCTTTGTTTTCAAATTCTCTGCCATGATCACTGCGAATGCTGCTGATTCTAAGATTCTTTTCTTGCTCTAGCCGAGACACCAGAGACACAATGACACTCACAGTGTCTGATTTTTCTCTGATAAATTCAATCCAAGTGAATCTAGAATAGTCATCAACACAGACAAATGCATACCTTTTCTTGCCTAGGCTCTCCACTTCCATTGGTCCCATCAGATCCATATGGATCAGCTGAAGAGGCCTGATGGTACCAATATCTTTGACCCGAGGATGTGAAGCCCTCTTTTGTTTCCCAATCTGACAGTCTCCACAGATGGAGTCTGTCTCTCCTTTCAGCAGTGGAATTCCTCTGACCAGCCCTTCTGTGGCAATTCTCTTTAGAGTTCTCAGGTTAACATGTCCCATCCTTTTGTGCCATAAGGTCATTTCCTCGGCCTTTGTCAGCATACATTTCTGAATCCGTGAGTTTGAACTCACATTGAGAAGGTAGCAATTGCTCTTGGATCTGGCTCCTTCCATTATGCACTTACCAGATTTATCGAGAACTTGGCATGAGTCTCTTGTAAACTTAACTTGTTTAGTTCCATCACACAACTGGCTGATGCTGATAAGATTAGCCTTTAATCCTTCCACCAGAAGAACATTGCTCAGATTTGGCATTCCTTCTACAGCCAAAGTTCCTCTTCCCAGCACCCTTCCTTTCAGACCATTACCAAACTTCACATTTTGTTCCAGACAGGGAGTAATATTCTTCAGAAAGGATCTTTCTCCTGTCATATGGCCTGAACAGCCACTGTCAAAGTACCAGCTTATCTTGTCTGAGGTGCTAGCTGTGCTGACTAGGGCGAGGAGCTGAGCCTGCGCATGTTTCTGCTTGGCAGATTTCCTGGGCGATGTAATTCTGGCATGAGCTGAGGAGCAGTTTCTTTGAATATGTCCTCTGCGACCACAGCTGTAACATTTCTTAAACTTCAAAGCTCTCTTGTTACGGTGAAATAGACATTGCTGCAGCAAGTCCTGGTTCACTCCTTTTTGTGTTTTTGTGCCTCTTCTTGCTGACCTGTATCTGGCCATGTTGCATTCATCTTCACTCAGATCTTCACTTTCACTGGCAGAAAGGGCTTTCTTCTTCATCCGTTTGCTGGTGCAGTTGATCTGTCGATGGCCGTAGCCTGCACAATTCCAGCATTGGACTCCTTTCTTCACTTCGTTCTTTTCTTCTTCACTCTGAGCTGGTTCCTTACCTTTCCTTTTGTTTTCACCGCCCCTCCTGAATTGTTTTCGCGAAGAAGATCTTTTCTCAGTTCTGGATTCCATGTTTTTCAGGAGCTTTCCGAGGTTCTTAACCAGCATGTTTATCTGATCATCTGGATCTGTCTGCTTGCTTTCCGCTTCTGCCTTCAACCCAACATTCCTATCCTGGGAGGTGGTGTCTCCTTTGACAAGTTTCATCTCAAATTGTTTGAGAGACCCCATCAGCTCTTCCAACCTCATGAATCTGACATTTTGTGCTTCTTCAATGGCTGTCACTTTCATGTCAAATTTTGTAGGCAGCGATCTGAGCACC
The DNA here is from genome assembly GCA_963678935.1 of Umbilicus rupestris. Taxonomy (NCBI): domain Eukaryota; kingdom Viridiplantae; phylum Streptophyta; class Magnoliopsida; order Saxifragales; family Crassulaceae; genus Umbilicus; species Umbilicus rupestris. Next base: position 3,905,731 of record OY787627.1, read on the forward strand.
TTTCTGATAAGCTTTTCTTCTGGGATGGGCTCACCAAGGGCATGAGCTTCATTTGCAAGATCACAGAGTTTAGCATTAAACTCAGTGACTGTTTCTTCATCCAGCATCCTTAGATTCTCAAATTGTGTGGCAATTATCTGGAGTCTTGACAGCTTCACTCTATCAGTTCCCTCATGGGCAGTCTGCAGAATCTCCCATGCTTGCTTGGCCATGTCACAGTTTGAGATCAACCTGAAGTTATTAGCATCAACTGCAGCAAAAATTGCATTCAAAGCCTTTGAATTACCAGTTGCTGCAGCACCTTCTTCAACAGTCCACTGCTCTTCAGGTTTTATTCTTGTCACTCCTTGCTCATCTATGGTGATTGGGGGAGACCACTGAACCACAACAGCTCTCCATGTCTTCTCATCAATAGCTTTGAGAAAAGCTTTCATTCTAGCTTTCCAATAACCATAGTTGCTCTCTTCCAGGAGTGGAGGTCTACTCGTGCTCTGTCCTTCATTCATTGTCTTAGCAACTTCGGAGACACTGTAGGACCTTTTAAACTCTGTGTGTCGAGTTCCCGCTCTGATACCAATTGAAATTTCAAGTGTCTCTACTTATGCAGATTTGTGAACTAGCAGTTGCTGCAGCACACTCTTGTTCACTTAAATGAAGGCACAGCAGACAATGAATAGGACACAGATTTGTTCACCTAGTTCGGCCAATCTGCCTACGTCTGGGGAGGACTATTCTCCAGTCCTCAATCCACTCAACCAAAGGTTCAGATCACACTAGGTTACAACGCACGCAACCTATGCTACTTTAACCCCGTGTGGACTACTCAACACAATCAGAACAAGCTCTGATTTGTCCCAGCACACCCTCTACAATATGTCAGTCTAGAATAGCTACAATCCTCTTCAAGAACTCAGCCTATTCTAGCCTACACTACTCAGCAGGGTTGCTGCAGCAACAGCTGTAACACCAGCTGAAGCACTCTGTCCGCGTCGCTCCAAGGCCTCCTGCCGAGCCGATCGAACCACTCCAAGAGCGCTGCACACTCTGAGTAACTCCCCCTCACTCAGTGACCACCTGCCACTAGTGAGTTCTTCCGCACGAACCTCGACCGAGCCTTCCACCCGTCAGCTCTCCCGCGGCTGCCTTTGATCAACCAACAAGCTCCACAGCTCTAAATTGGCTTCCAGATCAAAGCACGAATCAGTCTCTGCAAGACCTGACTCTCTTCTGCAATACGCACCACAGCTCTGCGCTCAACGCTCTGCCCGTGTGTGTTGATCGAAGAACAACTTCCGTAGCACACCCAGAAAGTCCTCTCTCTGAATTTCGTGTCTACGCTCGTGTATCACTCAGCTTCGATCACCCTCTTCAGCCCTCAAACCTTCTGCTTAAATACCCTCACCACTTTAAGCAATTTCCAGGTTTAGGCCATTGACCCACAAGATCAATTATCTCCTAAAATCTAGGAGATTAGATTTGATTAAAATCTTGAAGCATATCTCCTTCTCTGACTGATAATACTTGCTGAAATGTGCTCAGCAGCATTTTAGAAATTCTTCTAAGCACTTTCACAAAGCTGCCAAACCTTCAAAACTCACCCAGCACAAAACTGTTATTCGGACAGATGAACTAGCTCTTGAACCAGCACCTGCTGCAGCACCCCTGCTGAATCTGTTGCTAGCTGTTCTGCTTGATTGCTTGAGCTGCAGCAGCTCCTTGTTCACAAATGACATATGTTGGTTTTGGCAAAACTGCCACACTTGCATTATCAGAGACCAAGCCGCGCCTGATGCGCTGGGTACTTCTGCTTCAGGAATTCGACTTAGAGATCAAAGATAAGAAGGGCACAGAAAATACCGTCGCTGATCACCTGAGCAGGATCGTAAAGGATGAGGAGCCAGGGCAGATCAAGGAGACATTCCCTGACGAGCATCTGATGGCGCTAACAGGTAAGGTACCATGGTATGCGCATATCGCAAATTACCTGGTCACAGGTGCGTTCCCTCCTCATTTCAATAAAACTCAGTGCATGCGATTGAAACATGAGTCCAAGCATTATCTTTGGGATGATCCTTACATGCTTAGAATAGGTCCAGATCGGATATTAAGACGTTGCGTGCCTGACCATGAGATTAACTCTGTGTTGATGTTTTGTCATGCGCACGCCTGTGGAGGACATTTCGGTCCCAAGCGCATGAGCAGGAAGATCTTGGACTGCGGATTCTACTGGCCGCACCTATTCAGAGATGCCTATGACCACTGCAGGAAGTGTGACAGGTGCCAGCGCACTGGAGGAATCTCCGCGCGCAACGAGATGCCGCAGACCCCGATTCTGGTGGACGAAGTGTTCGATGTTTGGGGAATCGACTTCATGGGTCCATTTCCCCCATCTGCCGGCTACGAGTACATACTGGTGGCCGTGGATTACGTATCCAAATGGGTCGAAGCTAAGGCCACGCGCAAGGATGATGGTAAGACTGTCGCTGATTTTCTCAGAACTAACATATTTTGCAGGTACGGAGTGCCTAAGGCAGTTATCAGCGACCAGGGGACGCACTTCTGCAACAGGGTTGTGGCGCAAGTTTTCAAGCACTATGGGGTGCGCCACAAGACGTCCACCGCTTACCATCCGCAGACAAATGGACAGGCCGAAGTTTCTAACAGAGAGATCAAGCGCATCTTGGAAAAGACTGTGAGGCCGTCGCGCAAGGATTGGAGCCAGCGCCTGGATGATGCGCTATGGGCATACCGCACTGCACACAAGATGCCCATTGGAACCTCACCATTCCGGCTGGTCTATGGGAAGGCATGCCACCTGCCAGTAGAGCTCGAGCACAAGGCATATTGGGCTTTACGTATTTGCAACTTGAACTTGGAGGAGGCAGGAAAAGAACGCGCATTTGAGCTGAGCGAACTCGAAGAGCTGCGCCTAGACGCCTATGAGGGACTGCGCGATTACAAAGCGCGCACCAAGGCGTTTCATGACAAGCATATCCTCCGGCGCACATTTGAACCAGGAGACCAGGTACTGTTATTTTCATCGCGCCTGAAGCTCATGCCTGGGAAGTTGCGCAGCAAGTGGACGGGACCATACACCGTCACCAAGGTTTTCCCCTACGGCACAATTGAATTAGAAGACGGGCACCAGCATCGTTTTCAGGTTAACGGGCAGAGAGTCAAACGGTACTTGGGCGAACCTTGGGATGGCACAACACGCAACATTGACTTGGCCGAGCCAGAGATAGTGGACGCGCAAGCTGCTGCGCCAGACGCACCACCAGATGTTTCAGAGGGAGAACTAGCACCCATCGCCTATATCTCCTCTTCCTCTGCATCTACCCTCTTTACGAATAATGTATCACATGCTGACCCTCCCTTGTATCCTTTGCGCAGGACCAATGAGATCGTACCACAAGCACTGGCGCAAGGACACTCAGGAGCAAGAGTGGGGGGGGGGGCTGCAGACGCACTTCTTGGCACGTAACGAGGTACCGTCGAGCCAACGACGTTAAACAAAGGCACTTGTCGGGAGGTAACCCGACACGTTTTAATTTGGCACATTTTATTCTGCTTGTTTTGTTTTTTGAGTGTTTTTAGTTAGATTAGGGTTTGGTAGTTTTTAGTCACACAAGTGCGCAGGACCGTGCGCCTATCAATGCGCAGGTCCGTTGCGCTAGCCAGAGGAGGGTATATAAGGCCAGACTTAGAAAATTCCCAGCACTTTTTCACTCGACCGTTACACACAAGCTCCCGCCTTCAGACCTCTGCCGTCGATCAGCGCCCAACCCACCGTCCGTCTAGAGGGATTCAAGGACAACACGACCGCACAGCACCCAGCACCCAGGTAACCCCCCGTTTCCGCTTTGAGCCGCTTCTGTTAGGGTTTGCGCGGAGAAGACAGTTTTTAGGATTTTGAAATCGCACCAGGCTAGAGTGCGCGGCTTGGAGTGCTGTTTTGTGCGTTGAGTAGGCGACCATTAGGCGCTCGTTCGGTGCAAGTTTCATAGGATTCTGGGCAGTTCGAATTTTAGGGTTTTGGGGAGCATTGACCACGATTGACCAAAGCCCAGCGCAAGATGAGACCCGCCACAGACCAGGAGACCCCAGCGGCTTTCGCTAACAAGTATGCAGCGTTCATCAGCCTGGACATGTACGGGACACCGTACATATGCCGAGATTTCCTGCGCGAGGTAGGATTAGAGGACCTCGTGGCGCAGAGGCTAGCGATTGCCGGCTGGGAGGCGCTTATGGACCTCCGCAGCGCATCAGACCAGGAAGATACGTGTGAGTTCCTGGCGTCTCTGGAGGCAGGGGACAGGGAGATCAGATATAGACACAGGGGTGTCTGGTTCATAGCCTCGGAAAGGAGGCTGAGGCGCGCATTCGGATGCGCCAAGGTGCGTGAGGAGGAGTTAGACACGCACAATAACCAGGAGGCTTGGCGGGACATGGCAACAGGGCCAGCATTCGCCGCGGGGCGCAGCAGGGGCCGAGAGTTGCGCGACCCGTGGCTGTTCTACTTATGGCGCATCGTGGCCTACACAGTCATTGGCCGTTTCAACGGCGCGCCAAAGATCAGCCTCCTGGATATGGAGATTTTGACGGGGCTTTATTATGAGCGGAAGGTGCTGTTCATCCTGAACATGGTGCACCATTGGAGCCGAGTCAGCATGAGAGGGCCGCTGACGTGTGGAGGCCTTATCACGCACCTGCTGCGGGCCTTACATGGAGAGCCCGAGGTGCCAGAGTACACCTTGGTGCAGCCTATACCTCTGGACCGCGCCCACATGCTGCAAATCAGGGCGGTAGCCGTTCGGGACGATGGCACACTAGAGTGGTGCTACCGTCTGCAGCCAGCCAGACCACCGCGGGCCAGGACAGAGAGCAGTGCGCGGGCCAGAGCAGAGAGCAGTGCACAGGGCGCAGCAGCCGCCGCAGCAGCAGCCGCAGCAGCCGCCGCAACAGATGAAGAGATAGAGGAGGCCCTAGAACCAGAGGTGCCTCTAGTCAGGCGCCCAAGGACCCGGGCGCAGACTGGAGCGCACCAGAGGGCCGGTGCACCACAGGGGGAGCCAGTGACCATTTCCATCGAGGATTCTCCCCCTCGTGCACGTGCCAAGCGCCCAAGGACTGAGACTGAGGAGGCGCCTGAGGAAGCCACTGCCGAGCAGCGCATGTTGTTCAACGTCATGCGCGTGCTCGAATATTTAGCGCCAGAGGGGGCGGATTTAAGTATGAGTCCACCATCCGGGTGGAAATTTGGAGATGCGATTCCCCCTCTCCTCAGCCTGCACCATCCACCTCCTACCCGAACCCCAGAAGCCCCAGCAGCACCCTCTCCAGCACCAACCCCAGCCCCAGCAGAGTCAGCACCTGCATCAGCCCCAGCAGCCCCAGCAGCAGAGCCCACCCCTGAACCCGAACCAGTACCACCACCAGTAGCTTCCCCTGCCCGGCCTTCTGTTCCGGAGTCCCCCATTAACTTTCCCAGCGTAGACTCCGATTCCATATGGGAGTCACTTTCCGAGGACGAGCAGCCTGACCCCCTCACCATAGTACCACCAGCCTCCAGCACCGATTCCTTGCAAGATTCTTCAGAGGAGGAGGTGCATGATTCAGAGGCTGATTCTAGCTCGGAGGACTTCTAAGGCCTTGGGCAGGCGCAGTGATTTTCTTTAGGGTGGTGTCTTTTATTTTTGCTGCGTCTAGTTGACTATTATGTGTGCTGAATATTTGTGCCCTACATTCTGTGACTCCCTTGCTATATTTTGTGTGACTATTTGTGTTCCCTTTTCTGTTCTTTATTTTCGTTGCATTGCATGCATGTGCGCAGCCTCCGTGCGCTTGAGCTTGAGTCGTGGGGACACGTCTCTGTTCAAGTGTGGGGGGGGGGGGGGGGGGGGCGTTACTCTTACATTTCATGTTTTGAGCATTTTTTAGTATAGCTTAGTTTAAGTTGAAGAGAATTAGTAGCAGTAGTGCGCTAAGGTGCAGGATGCGCATGCGCTCCAGCTTGTGTTGCGCTATCCGTATTGCGTGCGCCGTTCTCTACTGTTTTAGCATAATTTTTTCATTTTTTCTGCTCCTGTTAGTTGGGATATACAGGGGATGTGGAGTTGATAGAAATGCTCCAGAGAGGCGGTTAGTCGCTTGTGCTTCGAAGGCGAGGTATATGGTCGAGTGCGCTAGTGGAGGCCGGTGCTTCGCAACCTTCGAAACAAAAGAGCGCGCTCAGTCACGCAGATGCCAAAGGCAAAGTACCCAAAGCGTGGCGAGGTGGGAAAACAGACCACCTTCTCTCTGGAAATCAAGCTAAGGAAAGCGGGCGCGGATGTAAACGCGTGCGCCGACCGGCGCAGACGGACCAAGGAGGGAGAGCGGAACGAGTTCCATAGCTGCTATCCGAAGGCTGAGATTGGAACTGTTCTGGGAATGAAAAAAATTGGAAAGGAAGCTGTACAAAAGAAAAATACCAGCAGAAGCAGATGATTTGCGTTACAAAGAATCGGCATGCGCACTACTTAGTACCTGCGTGCGCAAGACCAAAAGGATATCATCAAAGGCTCAGGTTCCCAGGAAGTGTGCGAACGAATCACGCACTGGAAGAAGCTCGCGCAAGAAACCATATACCTATCTTCGGAGCGGGAGCTGACAACCAGGAGCCTAAGAAGAGCTATCTCCCAGTCATCCAAAGTCTTCATCCCGGCTGAGAGGTAATGAAATTTCGGGATTATTATATTAGAACTATTGAGTGCAGTTGTGCGCAGGTGATAGAGCAGCACAAGTTGAGCAACTGTGCATTTTGCGCTAGAATGCAAGGCTGTGCGCTAGTCTCCAGAAAAGGTAATTGTATCCGCGTTTCAGTACTTGTTCGGGACGAACAAGGGGCAAGTGTGGGGGGTTTGATAGAGCCTAGTTATACACATTATTTAGGTCATAACCCTATGCTTGTTTGCAATATTTCATGAGCAAGATTACTCGTTTCCAATGTTTTTGTATATCAGGTCAGAACGAGTCCTTGAGTCGGATACGCGCTAACAGGCAGCGTTCTAGGAGTGAAAGATCAGCCTGCGGAGCTAGCGGTGCAAACAGAAGAAGAAATGGCGAAAGACAGCAGAGGTGCGCTACCCGATTGCGCCAACCAATGCCGTGCGCCAGGCGCAAAGTCCCAGTGACCAGATTTGGAAGTTGCCGAAAAATGAACCTCCTATATAAAGGAAGTAAGTCTAGGGTTTCAAGGAGTTCGAAAAGACTGTTGTTCCAGAGGCACCAGAGGACGCAAGGAGGCACTGGGCGGCAGAACTGAAAAACACACGGACCTGTCAAGGAGATTTGCGCCAGCCGACTGCGCCAGCCGAGAGAAGACACTGCACGCACTGTTTACTACCGTTTTCTTGGATTCAGTAGTTGTTATTTACTATTTTATGATGTTTACCACTAGCATGTCTAGCTAAACACTTAGTGTTGGTCGGGCATGAACCTATGATGTATTGCCTTTGAGACTTGAGCTTAATGCATAGTTTATTTACTTGTATTAATTCTGTGCGTACTGAGACAGTTAGTTGCATGAGTAGGGGAAGCCTTGAACCGCAATCTTACTTGTGTTGCTTGCTTGTCACCTGTTAAACTAGTTGCATGCGTAGGGGAAGCCTTGAACCGCAAACTTACCGTGACAATTAGGAGTAACGAGTTAGGGTAGGCAGTTGCTACTGTGACAGGATTCGCAGCTGTTTAGTCTAGTTCTAGGATTAATAGCACATGAACTTTGAACGGAACATGCGCACGTGTTAGGAAGCCTTTACCGGACACTAACCCAAGTAAACCACAAGCTATAGATGTTTAGAGTCGATGATAAGGAATGCATTCATAGAGGATTGTCTGCCCAGCACTTCTCATAAAGATAGTACTTCATCTCTACTGCTTGCGCACGTCTAGTGCAATTTCCTGCGTTACGATATTCACTGCTACTCGCGCATCGCGCAAAACCCCCAATCACTCACGCAACCCCCGTTTTCTTAAGTGTAGGTTACTGGCTAAGACTCACTGCTTGCTCCCTGTGGAGATCGACCCTTACTTAACCGCTGTACTAGTGGGAGAGGAAGGATTATATTTGACGCGCACGACGACGCGCGATCAAGGTCCAAATCCTGTTAAGACACTTTCGTCCCACCTTCAACATGCGGATTGAGTGATGTCGCAATGATACGATGCATATATTTCCATTCCGCGTCTCTAATGCACGTAGAGGGTGGGCTAGGAGTGAACACCGCGTCTTGCCCGGATGACTTCTGCCAGAATTCTGTCCGCTCAATGTCACTAACCACAGGAATAGTGCCCTTTAAAAGAAATTCCAGGATGTCATGGAGGTCCTCTCTGGATAGGTGGCGCTCTTCATTCCCCAACTGAAATTTCCAGGCAGTCACCCTCTGCCCTTCGATCACAGCTTCAAAGGAAGCAATAAACTCATGGACCATGTTTTTATGAGTCGGCCATTTAGCTCCCACAAGTATCCCAAGGCCGAATCGCAGCAGCCGGCTGTTAACTGAATCAAAGATGGAGAACCTGTGCATTGTCCGTTAAGTCGGGCATGGAGGTGGGCACAGTTTCCTTCTTTCCGTCGAGGATCGATGAAGCCTCTCCGCGGACCTTGGATTGATGAACTTATATGTCTTAGGGAATGGAGGAGGCAAACTGGGGCGGCGAGCAATGTTCTTCTTCCTGCCGGTCGTGGGCTGTTTTGTGGGCGGCATTTTGGTTGAGGAGCTGAGAAACGAGCTGAGGGCTGAGGTCGAGTAGTTGGGAATTGTGCGGTCAAGTGTGCGAAGCTGCTGCCTTGTGGAGAGTCGATGAAGCTATTGCAGAGTTTGGGTTGAAGAGGGCTGAGTGCGGCTCTAGGGTTAGAGCAGGGCGGTCGAGGTCGCTGGCCAAGGTCGCAACGGCTTGGAGTGAGGGCGGAGTGAGGACCGAGCAGGCGACTGCCTACGGGGCCGCTGGGATTGTGGCTCTAGTGCGGTGGTCACGCGAGGGTAGAGAAGGTTTTGGAGAATTTGGGGAAATCGCGATTTCAAAATCTGAAATCGCGATTTAGGTCAAGCCGATGGACCGTATCGATACGGTCGGTACGACCGACTCGACAGTTGTGAAATTATCCACTCCGCACGGTCGATACGACCTCCGTGGAGATTGCCTAGACCGTATCAACCGTGTCCATACGACCGACACGATCACGACGGCCAAAACGGGTCGTACGACCCATCCGAACCAAGATGATGTCGAGAAGAACTAAACCCCAAACACAGAGATAAAATAAGAAGACCAAGATGCAAGCCAAACACATGACTCCTAACGCAACTAAAAGAAGAAGAATAACAAAAACAAAAGCAAGAAACAAGAGGAACTCACAGAGCGGGTTACTTCCCGAAAAGGCCTATTTTAAAGTCTGGCGAGACGTAGCTAAGGGCTCGCAAGATCAATCCAAATGGTAGCTCACATAGCCTACCTCTTTTTCTAGCCTGTGATACAATTTAATCCGATGCCCAATAACCTTAAACAACTCCCCTTCAGAATTTAAAAGCTCCAAATGCCCATCATCAAATACTTTATGAACATGAAAAGGGCCCGACCACCTATTCCTTAACTTACCGGGAAAGAGTCTCAATCTTGAATTGAACAAAAGGACTTGGTCTCCTTGTTTGAAGCTCTTCCTCGCCAGCTTCCTATCATGCCATCTCTTCGTTCTTTCTTTGTAGAGGAGCGCGTTGTCATAAGCATCCAAGCGACTCTGTCCAATTCATTCAATTGTAACAACCCTTCTCTCCTGCAGCACGTAAATCAAAGTTCAATCGTGTAATTGCCCAAAAAGTCTTATGCTGCAACTCAACAGGAAGATGACATGCTTTCCCATAAATCAATCGATATGGAGAGATTCCAACGGGGGTTTTAAATGCAGTACGGTATGCCCAAAGTGCATCGTCTAGCTTAGAAGCCCAATCCTTTCTAGACCGACTAACCGTTTTCTCAAGAATAACTTTAATTTCCCTATTCGAAACTTCCACTTGCCCGCTAGTCTGTGGGTGATAAGGAGTGGCAATCTTATGGTAAACACCATACTTCCTCAGCAGAGCTTCAAAATTCTTCTCCTTAAAATGAGACCCTCCATCACTAATAACCGTACGTGGTACGCCAAATCTAGGGAAAATAATCTTCCTAAATAGCTTCGTAACAACTTTAGCATCACAAGTAGGAGAAGCTACAGCTTCTACCCACTTAGACACATAGTCTACGGCTACTGGGATATACGAGTTTCCAAAGGAGGTGGGAAAGAGACTCATAAAATCTATCCCCCAAACATCAAAAATCTCAACCTCTTGAATAGGATGTTGGGGCATCTCATTGCGCTTAGAAATATTACCACTCCTTTGGCAACTATCACATCTCTTGCCGTACTCGTAGGAATCCTTGAAAAGTGAGGGCCAATAGAATCCACACTGGAGAACTCGTGATGCAGTCTTGTTTCCGCTACCATGCCCACCATAGGGAGAATCATGACATTGAGCAAGAATGCTCATCATGTCCTCCTCAGCCACACAAGTCCGATAAATTCCATCTGCACAAAGCCTGTAGAGGTAAGGCTCATCCCAGTAATACTTTGACATCATGCAGAAACCTCTCCTTACTGTGATGACTAAGATCAGTAGAAAGTAGGCCACAAACCAAATAATTCACATAATCTGCATACCAAGGAGCTGCTTGCAGCTCCACTCCCATTAAGCTCTCTCCTATGAACGAATCATCTATGGGAGTTGCTGCCACCCTAGCTTGGGCATCTTTTTCTAACCTAGAGAGATGATCAGCTACTAAGTTCTCTACCCCTTTCTTATCCTTAATGAGAATGTCAAATTCTTGGAGTAGGAGTACCCACCTAACCAATCTGGGCTTAGAATCTTGCTTAGCTATGAGGTACTTGATGGCAGCATGATTGGTATAGACTATGGTATGCGATCCTACAAGGTATTGTCTGAATTTTTCAAAGGCAAACACGATGGCAAGCATCTCTTTTTCTGTGGTGGTGTAGTTGGCCTGGGTTTGGTCAAGGACTTTACTAGCATAGTAAATAGCGTGTAGCCTCTTATCAACTCGTTGACCTAACACCGCACCTACTGCATATTCACTTGCATCACACATAAGTTCAAACGGGAGTTCCCAATTGGGTGGCTGAATAATAGGAGCAGAGGTCAAGGCATCTTTAAGCCTAGTGTAGGCTTCAAAACAAGCATCATCAAAATGGAAATCAACATCATGGCATAAGAGATTAGTGAGGGGTCTAGCTATCTTGGAAAAGTCCTTAATGAAACGCCTATAAAACCCAGCATGACCCAGAAAACTCCTAATCCCCTTAACATCCCTAGGAGTTGGAAGTTTGGCTATGACCTCTATCTTAGCTGGATCTACTTCTATCCCTCGGTTGGAAACTAGATGTCCCAAGACTATACCCTCTTGCACCATAAAATGACATTTTTCCCAGTTAAGCACTAAATCAGTCTCAATACATCTCTCAAGAACATGGGAAAGGTAAGAAGGCAATGATCAAAAGAAGACCCGTAAATCGAGAAGTCATCCATGAAGACTTCCATCTTCGTTTCTATAAGATCAGAAAAGATTGCCATCATGCATCTTTAAAAAGTTGCAGGGGTGTTACAAAGTCCAAATGGCATTCCCCTCAAGCGAAAGTCCCATAAGGACAAGTAAACGTCGTCTTCTCCTGATCTTGTGAGTGAATGGATATCTGGAAAAACCCACTATATCCGTCAAGATAACAGAAGAAGCTATGATTGGCTAATCTCTCTAGCATTTGATCAATAAATGGAAGAGGGAAGTGATCTTTCTTTGTGGCCTTATTCAACTTACGGTAATCGATACACATACGCCAACCAGTAACGGTTCGTGTAGGTATCAATTCATTCCGCTCATTAGCCACAATAGTAAATCCTCCCTTCTTAGGGACAACATGGATTGGGCTAACCCAGTTTGAATCAGGAATAGAAAAGATAATGCCAGCATCCAACAGTTTCATAATCTCCTTCTTCCTACCTCACTCAAATTGGGATTCAACCACTTTGATGTTCCTTGGATGATCTAGCCTCATCTTCTAACTGAATCCTATGCATGCAAATACTAGGACTTATACCGGTAAGATCATCAATTGAATATCCCAAAGCTTCCTTATACTTCCTAAGAACATGCAACAACCTAGAAGTCTCATCCCCATTCAAAGCAGAATTCACAATCACCCGATACGCTGAATTTTCATCAAGGAATTCATACCTTAAGCTTGACGAGCTTTGAGCTCTACCTTACAAGACTCCTTACCTTCTTGGACCATCTTCGAGATCTTGCTCCCCTTATCCTCTTCCGTGCTGCCTTCTCCCCAATCAATAGCCCTCATGCTATGCTCATTAGTATCTTCAAAACTCAAAAGGTTAGATGAAGATAGACCACAATGATCTATCAAATCACATGAGCTAATACGATTGCAATCAAATGATGAGCATGGTGTCTTGCATGACTTTTCTAGACTAAATGCAATCTCTTCTTCACCAATATGCAACACAAGTGAGCCATGTCTAACATCAATCACGGCTCCAGCGGTAGCTAGAAATGGTCTACCTAAAATGATCGGTACTTCCTTATCCTCCTCCATCTCTAAAACAATAAAGTCAACGGGAATGTAGAAATTCCTTACTCAAATGGGAACGTCTTCAAGAACTCCTTTAGGAAATCTTGAAGAGCGATCCGCCAATCTCAAAAAAATAGATGTAGGAGTAAGTTCACCAAGATCTAGCTTTTTGCAAAGTGAATAAGGCATAAGAGAAATGCTAGCTCCTAGATCACACAGTGCACGCTCGATGATAACATTACCAATATTGATAGGGATGGCAAAAGTATCCGGATCTCCTAACTTCTTAGGTAATGCATTTTGAACTACGGCACTACATATCTCATTCAATGCAACAGTTTCATGCACATCAATCCTACGCTTTTGAGAAATGATATCTTTTAAAAACTTTGCGTAAGTAGAGACTTGAGAGATTACCTCCGTAAAGGGCAGCGTTACCTGAAGCTTTGTTAGCATATCTGAGAACCTCTTGAAGTGAGCTTCCTTGTTGCTCTTAGCTAGCCGCTGTGGAAATGGCACTTTAGGCTTATATACCGGTACCTCGACAGCTACATCTCTCTCAACCGGTGTGGGTTCAACCTCTTCTACATCAGGTTCTTCCGCTGTATCCTTCTCCTTCTCTGATTTCTCATCCAAGACCACCCTTGGCTTGGAGGCACGCGTTCTAGCGTTAACGGGGTCTATCACTATACCACTTCTTGTAGTGATGGCGCTACAAGATTCATTATTACCCATGTCTGGCTTTGAACGAAGCTTACCATGTGATCTTGACGAAGAAGCTGCCTGTTGTGCAATTTGTGTCTCCAAATGTTTGTTGTGAATGGCAAGTTCATCGATTCTTGCATTCAACTTCTTTTGACCCGCGACAAGTTGAGCAAGGATGGCCTCCATGGTGGAATTAGAGCTGCTCAAAGAAGCCTGAGGCGGTGCTTGTGCTTGGTGCCCTTGAGAAGGTTGGTTTTGATAGTTGTTAGAGTATTGCATCGGTCCTTGGCTTCTACTATAGTTCCCTTGCCTCTGCTGATTGTTCCGAGAAAAATTTTGACTTCCTTGATTTGTTTGAAATCTTTGGTTGCTTTGGTACTGTCTAGGTTGAAATTCAGGAGGGGTAGGTTCTTGGGTTTTGTAGGAGAAGTTCGGATGGTTTCGATTGCTAGGATGATAAGCGGGATTCGCACTTGATCCATAAGCACCTACATTTTGTCTACCCATGAAGTTAACATCTTCGTTGTTGATTCCACCTTCTAGGGGCATTGTTAGTGGACAATAGGTTGAATCATGGTCTAGTGATGCGCAAATCTCACACCATCCTGCTGAGGAAGAACTACCGACCTGATTTGCATTAAGTTACCGATAGTAGTGATCAAGGCATCAAACTTCTTTGACAACGCTCCAATAGCGTCATTTGTGTCCACAACATAGGTTGACTAGGTGTTGGAGTATTTCCGTGGGTTGGATCTCTCACTTGTCCATCTATGAGTGTTGCTGGACATCTTCTCAATAATTCTTTCACCATCCTCCGGTGTGTGATCCATAAGAGATCCTCCAGCTCCTTGATCAACAGTAGCTCGCACATCATCGTCCAACCCATTATAAAATGATTGAACGACAACCCACTTGGGCAAACCATGATGTGTGCATGCCCTCAATAAACCCTTGAAGCGTTCCCAAGCTTCATACAGAGTCTCACCCTGCTTTTACCCAAAGTTGTTGATGTTGGTTCTATATTGAGCCGTTTTTCTGGTGGAAAATACTGAGTCAAGAACGCCTGTGCCAAGTTGAAATTCGCAGCGTCTCAGTAAGACAAATTTGTGAACAAGCAGTTGCTGCAGCACACTCTTGTTCACTCGGAAATTGTCTCAGCAAACAACGAACAAGATAGAAGTTTGTTCACTCAGTTCGGCCAACTGCCTACGTCTGGGGAGGACTATTCTCCAATCCTCAATCCACTAAACACAAAGGTCTCCAAGTACACTCGGTTACAACTCCACGCAACCTATGCTACTCAACCTTGTATGGATCACTAGACACAATCAGAACAGGCTCTGACTTGTGTCTGCACACCCTCTACAAATGTCAATCTAGAATAGCTACTGTCTCCTCGACACTCAGCCTATTCTAAACTACACTCACTCTGCAGGGTTGCTGTAGCAACTGCTGTAACACACAGCTGAAGCACAATTGTCCGCGTCGCTCCAAGGCCTTCTGCTGAGCCGATCGAACAATTCCACGAGCGCTGCACACTCTGGAATACTCCCCCTCACTCAGTGACCATCTGCCACTAGCGAGAACTACCGCTTAGACACTCGACCGAGCCACACACCCGTCAGTTCTTCCGCGGCTGCCCTTGATCAACCAACAAGCACCACTGCTCTGAATTGGCTTCCGGATCAAGCTCGAATCAGACTATGCAAGTCCTGATCACCTTCTGCTTCTGTCACCACAGCTCTGCGCTCACGCTCTGCTCTCGGGTGATGATCGAAGAATTTGTCCGTCGCACACCAAAATTGCTCTCTCTGAATTTTGTGTATGCACTCGTGTATCCCTCAGCTTCGATCAACCTCTCAGCTCTGAACTCCTCTCTCTTAAATAGCAGCACCAGCTTTAAGCAAGACCAGAATTTAGCAATGTCCCAAATAGAACAATTATCTCCTAAAATATAGGAGATTAGATTTGATTTTGATCTTCAACACAAATCTCCTTCTCTAGCTAGGAATTCCCCACTGGAATATTCTTGGCAGCAACTTAGACATTCATCTGAAGCTCTCCGCAAGGCTGTCAGGCCTTCTAGCCAAGCCCAGGACGCTGCTGCTTCTCGGACAGATGTTGCAGCCACTTGAACAAGCTCCTGCTATAGCATCCCCTGCTGTAGCTGCTCCTTGTTCACTTGTGCTGGTTTTGTCAAATACTGCCATACTACATCATCACAAGTCATCCCAAGTACTGAAAGTCCCGGGATTGTGGCTCCACAACCATTCCTTAGCTTTTCCCGCTAGTGAGAAGGGGAAAACTCTGAGACAAACCGCATCTCTTGAAACTCCATTGATCCTGAATGTATTCAGCAGCTGAAGAAATGAATTCAAGTGGGCGCTTGGGTTTTCATTCGGAAGTCCCGAGAAAGGCGAGTTGGAAGCCAAGGCCAGCAGCGCCGGTTTGATGTCATAATTGTTGGCAGTCACTGCTGGGTATGTAATTGGTGATTTTAAAGTGGTCATGGTTGGGAATGTGTAATCCCTCAAAGCTCTTGGCTCTCCCTGTACCTCTCGTCGCTGATACCGACCTTGGTCAGGCAAGTCCGGCAACCTTGGAATAAGTTCTTCTTGAGGAGGATCATTCGCATTGTTCCTTTGTTGTTCCATTTCTGGTGTCTTATTCTCCTTAGGTGTGACGGCTGTCTTTGACTTACTCCTGCTACTGGTTGCTGCAAGAGGAGTTGAGTGACTCAAATCTGGATTCTTTTTCTTGTTGATTCCGCTCTTTGACCGGGTTTGCATCCAAACAATAGAGAACCCTGAAATGTATCACAAACAAAAACAACCGTGAAAGCACAAGTGGGATAGGGAAAATAAAAGTACTGAAATTTAAAATGAGTAGTCTAAACGATTCGCTAAATTTAATCTAATGACAAGCTAACTCGTTACTCCCCGGCAACGGCGCCATTTTGACGTGTAATATTTTTGTACTCCAAATTCAATGAATATGAAGTTCCAATGCAGGTCAAAAGGAGTAAACTAAGCTTATGCACTACGTAACATCTAGTTTTGTTTAGCTACTCAATTTGTGAATTGATTTTCTGTAATGATTTGGATTAAGACAAGCAAGCTAAGGTTAAATTGCCAAATTTCAAGAAGATTCCAAGGTTGATTTCACTTGCCTAGTGTTTTCTAATAAAGTGACAAAGATGAATGGATGATTGAAGACTATAGAGGTTATGAATAGATCAATCTTCTAAACTAGCTTTCGCTCAAATTTCATTATCAATCTATTACGGAAGTCGAATCTCAATCTCTCAATATATTGATTCGCTCTAACTTCCTCCACTAATCACAAACCGTCGCTATGATGATCAGTAAAAGAGTTTGGATTAAGCTAACCTAACCTCTAACTTATCTCTTTACGCTACTTTCGTATGTCAATAAGATCAAAGCCGGTTTTACTCTCGTCTTTCCTAAGTATGTATCTCTCAATAACGTACTTAAGTTAAAACGGATTTCGTGCTGGCATTCTTTCAAACATCTAGCATGCATAACTTGACATACTTGAGTAAAACTGTAATCCATCAATCATCCACCTAAACTTTCGCTTAGAACATCATCACTATACTTTGAACACACTAGACAAGATTCATCAAACCTTCGAATTAGGGAGATTATTCACAATGCATGGAAAATGATTTCATTGCTTTCATAGATAAAGAACGAGTTACAAATCCAATTCTCTAACGAAAACAATAGATTACAACCATGCACTCGAGTAACAAGGGATCGAAACACCTCTGTTCTTCCTCCTTTTCTTCTCTACTTCGTGCCCTTTTTTCCGGCCCCTAGTCGTCCTGTCGCGTCCAATCTCATCTGCCCTCCTCCTTTTTCTCTCCATCCCTTCAAATTTTATGAAAATAAGCTGAGCTGTCCGTATCGGTCGTATAAATACGGTCGATACTACCGATACGATTTTATCCACTACCTACGATCGACACGACCTCAGCTGGAAAATCAAAGATTCAACAGGTCGTATCGATCGTGCCGAACATATAAATACGGTCAGTCCGGGAGATACGGTCAGTACTGGCTTGGGCAAATTGACATGTTCCTCGACTCTTTTGCATGCAGTTGCCTCTAACTTTACTCTCCATCGCGCCTGAGCAGATTGGCCTTGAAACAAGAAGGAGAGAGTGCATAATGGTCATAATACTCCAAAATGAACGAAAAAAACCAATAAACACAAGCGAGAACCGGTCGGGAATCCAACCGATCCCCCCCCCCCCCCCCCCACTCCTTAAACCGTAGACTTTCAATAGCAGCATTAATTAGTTATCAATTAGTCTAGGCTTTTCTCTTGGGATCGACTAGAGTTCACTCAATTATAAATATTGTTTGATATTTACGGGACTAGAATAGCACTTCATTTTGCTTGCCTAAAACTCCAACGTCAAGTTCTCGAGAGAAGAACTTCCGATCTGCGGAAGGCAGATAGAGGTGGATAAGAGAGGGATCTCAGTCTGAGGCAGTTAGACGCACTCACAGTGATCTAATTACATAGCGGTAATAGAGGGAGTCGTGTTATGTAAGATCCATTGTATTTGATCATTTGATTAGTGAAGTGCTTTGCACTTACGGTTCAGAGAAACTCCCCTTGAGTAGGCTCGTGGAGTTGAACAGGGTAAACATATCCTGTGTCCTTTGCAGTTTAATCGTACCATTTATGTTGTAACTAACAACTATCGAAACACGATATTTTTAAGCATTGTGAAACAGCTAACAAGTGGTCCGGAACAGTCCGAGTGCAACAGACGTACAACTTTCAACAAAGAAGCTGTCGAGCAGGTTTTCTGCGATCATTCAGGTAGTGCTGGGGACTAGCGTTTCAAACTCGGCGATATATTCTCCCACCGTTTCCGTTTGGGTCAATTTGTTCAGGGCAACTCCGGGTTTCCAGTACATGTTCGGTCAAATGACCTCGTATCTCCTCAACAAATTCCGGCCAACTTTTCACCATTTGTGAGCTTTTGATGTTCTGGTAACTTAAGAGTTTCGCCACCTAGGTAGAAACTTGAAATGATTACTTGTTGATTCGGCAGCACATGGTTATGCTAAAAAAACTTCTCTTTATGGAAGATCCATCCGTCCAAAGCCTCCCCGTAAAACATGGGTACCTCCAACTTAGTTATCTGATTAATTCCTCTAGCATTAGGATCCGGGGGACTCACGGTTTGAAGATGCATCACCGAATTCTTACTCTGTGCACTGCTTCCAATAGCTCTAGTTATTGTTGGTGCTGGCGAGGAAGACAACAAGGGTGCGCTTGCCAACAAGGGAGCGCTAGTTGGTGTAGACATTGCCTCTTTAACAAGTTGTTTCTTTAGATCTGGTGCTCGCCAGTTGCAACTCATGTACAAATCCTTGGAGTTGCACTAAGATTCTAGCTACGCGCTCGCTTTTTTGCCTTCTCCTTCGTCTGGTTTTTACCAATTGCGCCATCATCTGGGTGAGATCCGTCACGCTCTGGCTGAGGACTGTTAGAGCATCTGTCGTACTTCAAGTATCCGTCATTTTTAGCTATCAATGAAAGAACCAAAAATGGTGCAAAGAACTATTTTTGAGAAGCAATATGGGAAGAATTAGACAGGAGAGAGAAGTTGGTTTGATTTGTTGCCTGAAATTTAGAAGCGCATTGCTGTTGTCGTTACCCAATAGGATGGTACAGCAACTTCTGGGTCACTTGCGGAATTTACTTTCCAAGGCCAAACCTTGAAGACTCAAACACTTTGATTACCCAGTTCGGAAATTGCCTACGCCTGCGAGGACTTCTCTCCAGTCCTCAAGATTCCACTATCACAGTTATAGTACAAGTACCAGAACTAAGCCTATGCTAGTCCAATCTTTACTTCTAATTTAGCTAGAATCTCCGCTCAGTCTGATCACACAAACTAGTGTACACTGTCATGACAATCCAGTAATAGAAACAGATCTGATCACACAGACTCAGCTTGTTCTGATACAACGTGTTAAGACAGGATGCTAGAACAACTTACAGTGTCAAGTTGCTTCCGTACCTATTTTCTACGACTCTCCAAGCTCTCTCGTCAACAGTTAAACCTTCACCTGACTCTTGTCCCCCTTGATCAGCGACCACATGTCAACTATCCGGGATGCTTCTTTGCTCTTTCTTATCACCCGTGACCTGCTCTCCCACGGCAATACTCCAAAGGCTTGTGTACTTGATCTTTCAACGAGGCTTCACTCTAGCTGAACTCTGACGATCAAACATTGATTACACTCTTCCAATCCTGATCATTCTCCGCTCATGCACTCACGCTCTGCGCTCTAGCTTCTACCTCTTGCTTTATGCTTATGCATTTGTGAGAGATCTCTTTCTTTGTAGGGGTGCTGCCTTTATATACTACTGGCCCTCAAAAGAATAAATAAATCCTAATTCCGCTAGGACATCAACTGCTTTTTAAACTCTTTTTATCCCAAGATCTTAGGAGTTTATTGAGATGTGGTTGTAACAAACTACTTTCTAAAAACTCTTTTTAGAAATCATATCTTTTGCTTGAGCAATCAGAGTAGAAACTACGATATGTTAATGTGGGGAATTCCTACAACGAATAGGAAACTTGCCCCAGACGCCAATCCTCAACTTTTTGATAGATGACTAAAACCTTATGGATGTCTGTCTCCACGAAGCTCCGGATGTTGTCTTCACAGGATATTGTAGCATCTTGTTGTATCAACTTCTAGCTGTTTTGTCATTGGATGTCATACACCATAACACATTTCATTCTGTCAAACCCATCCATTACGGGCTTGTCCAGTGTCTCCAACGTTGACATAGCCATCAAGTTTGATTCCGTGTTATTCATTTCTATTTACCTTCCCTGAAAAGAAAAAAAAACACCAAACAATAAGCTCTCAAAGATATTATCACTACAAATTCAACATAAGTTATTATCACACCCACAAATCAATCAACAATAAATTCATAAATTACCTCTACTCTAACTATCCCTAACATTAAAATCATAACTCATACATACTAGATACTAAACAATAACCTCTTCAAAATTTTTACTAAAAATTTAACACATGTTTTCATCGAAAATACGAAATAATCAAGAACATTTTCACTAAATTTTCTATTCGACCTATTCCTAACTATTATAACCCTAACCGCAATATTTGCTTTCAACCACCTGTCAAACCACTTAATCAACGGAATTTGGGGAGAACTTTTGGATGCTTCGCGGATAGGGGAAGATAAATGGGAGGAGAAAGAAGGAAGAACGACTGATTTGTTATCTTCGCGAGACCGGTCTTGTTAAGACTGGTCTCTTGAAGATCCGAGGGCTACCTAACTGGCCCCGAGTATCTTTAATTTTTCTAACAAACCATTGTCATGATTACACAAAACTGTACAAGATGTTGTACAGGCGACTCATGTTATACAACCTCGATAGAAGATCATCGCAAAATCCGTGACCATATCTGAAGATATGGTCTTAAATATAAACGATTATTCTTAAAGATAACGTTGACTCTTAAAGATCATGGAGTATATATCGAGTAACAATGGATGGTAACTATCAAAGCAACAACCTCAGAAGATCATCTGCAACAAACTATTTGGAATAAAAGATCTCAACAAATCATGGGGACATCATCAATATCTCAGGATGCAACTCAATATGAATAGGAGCAACACACATCCTATGAAGGTATGCTTGGGGGAGAAGTGAGTTGATCTAGAGTTGCACGAGAATTAAAGACAATCTGGAAAGCATCCAATCTTGAGCTTTCAATAACACTCAGGGGGAGCCTGAGTACATAGTGGGAAGAGAAGGGAGGTCTCACATTCAGGGGGAGCCTGAGTGCCAATCACTGTAGACGTCCTGCCAATAAGTTGGACAAGTTCTCATCATCCTGCACACAGCAATTTCAATTGGTATTAGAGGGGCGTGCTCAAAAAACAGAGTAAAAGATCTTGGTATATAGGCTGAAGGAAGATGAGTATGAGAGAAGGGCAGAGCATAGCACGACCTCCATTATTGGACGAAGACAACTACGGCTACTGAAAAGCCAGAATGAAAGCGTACATCCAAATCATCGACGACCGAGCATGGAGAGCCATTCTAAAACCATGGAGTGCTCCAAAGGCAAAGGATAAAGAAGGAAACGAGATTGACAAACCTGAAGAAAATGGACAAGAGATGAAGAATGGGCCCGAACCAGCAATGCAAAAGCTTTGAATGCCATTTTTGCGGAGTAGATGAGAAGATCTTCAAACTTATTTAAAAATGCGAGATAGCCAAAGAAGCGTGGGACATACTGGCGACTCATCATGAAGGAACCGACAAAGTGAAGATGTCCCGCATGCAGATGATCAACACCCAGTTTGAAGAATTAAAGATGAGTGAAGGCGACATCATAAGAGAGTTTTTCGCAAAGTTGGGGGATCTGTCGAATCAAGCGTTCAACCTAGGAGAACCAATGCTTGAAGAAAAGCTGGTTCCCATCGAGGAAGTCAGGACGTGAAAGATATGCGACTTGATGATTTGATGGGATCACTCACTACTTATGAAATGAGGAGAGCCAGCAACCAATCGACACTTAAAGAAAGAGCCATCGGACTCAAAGCTGAAACATATGACAATGAAGAAGATATGTCAGAAGAAATGGATCTCTTAAGCAAGTAGTTTGGTAGGTTCATGAACAAGTTGAACAAGAAAGTGGTGGGATAGTCCGCTCAAAACAACGGGCAGTATAGATCCAAAGGGAATTCCCAGACCAGAGGCACACAGTTCGACTTAAAGGAACAAAGTAGACCAAGTCATCCCAAGGGAATTCAATGCAGAGAATGGAGGATACGGACACATTCAGGCAGAGTGTGCAAATACTCGCAAAAGGAACAACAAGTCCTTGATAGCTACATGGAGTGATGGAGATTCTGAAGAGGATGTGCTCGAGGAAAACAACAATAATATTGTGGCCCTGACCTCTACAATTTCAAAAGTCTGTACCAGCAGTTGTATAAGTGAAGAGTCGGACATTGAAAACAGTGAAGATGATGAACCCAGCAAAGAATGCATCATCGCAAAATTCCCCCTCATGCACACAAAGTGGACTGAAGTAGTAAGCATCAATACCAAGCTCAACGCCACGATCTACAACTTAAAGGCGAAGAACACTCAACTACAAAACCAGAACAACAGCGTGGACAAAGAAAAAGCTGAGCACTGTAGAATCATCAACCGGCTGCAACAAGAACTTGCTGAAGTTATAGAAGAACTAAGCTCCCTCAAGAAATTTCAGAGAATGCTCAAAACCGGAACCAGCAAGCTAGACTCCATTCTATCCATGCAGAGACCAATTAAAGACACGAGAGGCATTGGATTCACTGAAACAAAGACGACTAACAAAATGGTGTTTGTCAGGAAAGCTGAGAAGATCTCTCCAATCATAGTCAGACCCACAGGAAACCCATCATCATGTAAGGAGAAAAGAAGATACTACTACTGCCACATATCAGGACATATAAGAAGAAATTGCTACATCCGAAGAATGGACTCAAGCACGAGGTGCTACAACAAGTGAAATTGGAAGCAAAGGAGTGTCAGGAGCCAGCAGAGAAAGAGACATAGATTGTACAAGAAGCAGTTCGAACAAATGATCTAGTACAGATGGAACAAATGACCGAAGAGGAACAACACACAAAAGAAGGCAACCCAGAGCCAAGCACCCAATTAACAAGTAGAATTAAGATGAATCATCCGATCACCAACATCATTGGAGATCCAGCGGAAGACCGACGAACACGAGGCAATCTCAGAATCAACCTCACAGGATTTGGTGGAACAATTTGCGGGACAGATGAAGAGCGAATTCCAAATGAGAATGTTAGGGGAAGTTTGGTCTCAAAAAAGCCAGTCACAAGAGATCTCCAGAGGGCACATATTACCACTTTCTCATCAGTGACACGAAGTGCCCAGTGCAGCCTCCTCCAGACGCTTAAACGCCTGTGGCATTTACACCAAAAAGGGGGAGAGAAAGGTATGGACAACTGCACGAAGGTATGGACAACTGCACGAATGACATTATGTGTTTTGACTATGATGCTATGTTGTTGCATTGATAATGGTGTGTCCAAGATGGAGTCATGGAGACATATGGAGTTTTGATGCAAATGCCAAGGGGAAGATTGTGGTTGCACATTGGCATGATTGGACAAAACTGTACAAGATGTTGCGCAAGGACTGATGTGGTACAACCTTGACAGAAGATCATCAAAATCCGTAACCAGATCTGAAAAATATGGTCTTAAAGATAAACGATGATTCTTAAAGATAACGTTGACTCTTAAAGATCGTGGAGTATATATCGTGTAACAATGGATGGTAACTATCAAAGCAACAATCTCAGAAGATCATCTCCAACAAACTACTTGGAATAAAAGATCTCAACAAATCATGGGGATATCATCAATATCTCAGGATGCAACTCAGTATAAATAGGAGCAACACGCATCCTATGAAGGTATGTTGGGGGAGAAAACCTTGAGTTGATCTTGAGTTGCACGAGCATTATAGACAATCTGGAAAGCATCCAATCTTGAGCTTTCAATAACATTCAGGGGGAGCCTGAGTACGCAGTGGGAAGAGACGGGAGGTCTCACATTCACGGGGAGCCTAAGTATCAATCACTATAGACGTCCTGCCAACGAGTTGGACAAATTCTCATCATCCTGCACACAGCAATTACAGACCGGTTCTATAAAAATAGGACATTTGTGAGAGGTTTTCAACATATGGGGTATTTGAGAAAGATGAACTTCAAAACAGGGCAAAACTAAATTTTTATTTCAGAGCATGCAAACCATATTCTATTTGTGCGGCTGGACTGAATTTTTTTTATCAAACTTCAAGATCAATATAGACTTTGTAGACTTGACATCATTAATTTTCACAATCAGCATGTCATTAAATATATAAACACAAAGTTGTATAACCTTTTAGTGCTTTTAATGTACACACATTTGTCATACTCGTTAATTATGAAACCATTTGACATCATCATGTTATCAAATTTTTCATGCGGCTGTTTTGGCGCTTATTTTAGGCCACATAGAGATTTTAGGAGTTTACAAGCTTTTCTCTGTTAACCAGGCACTCAACCCTTGGGTTGGTTCATATAATTTTTTCCTTATGAATCCGTTTTCACATCCACTTGATGAATTTTTAAATTGCGGAAAATGAGAATGGTTATACCACCCTAATGGATAACGTTACCGGAGAATACATATCAAAGTAGTCTATACCTTAATTTTGTCTATACCCTTTGAGAACAAGTCTTCCCATGTACTTGTCAGTAGACCCATCCACTTTCATCTTTCTTGTGAAGACTCATTTGGAACCAAGTGATTTACTTCTAGGAGGAAGGTCAACCTACTCCTCAAGTATGGTTTTGCATGATGAAGTCTATCTCACTCCTTATGAATTCTTTCCATAAGGGACACTCTACTAAATTGACAGCCACATTATACGTTCAAGGTTCAGTTTCAAGCATATAGAATAAGAAATAAAGGCCAAATGGTTTCTCTATCCTAGCCCGCTTACTTTGCCTCAGTTCTTCCGATTCCATCTCTTTTTCAGATTCTCCCTCATGTTGTTCTTAATTGTTCAACATCCTCAAGTAAGTGATGAGATGGGCTCGGTTCATATTTCTTAGACTTACAAGGAAATCAAAGAACGATGCATTCTTAGATTCGATTATGACATTCTTGAGTATAAAAAATGAATATATAATCAAGGGTTTTTGGTAGTATCCTCATTCTCTTAGAACCATGTGCCATTACTTTTTGTCTGGGCCTCTCGAAGGAGCCTTAAACTTCTTGTCTTGGCCTCTCGAAGGAGCCTTAAACTTTTTGTCTTCTTTTATCCGAAGACAAATCACCAGGTATTCAAAAATCATCTCCTTACGCTTGGGCTAGAGATAGTTCTTGAAGTCCTTTCACTATGGAAGTAACTTCTTGATGACCATGGGAACTTAGAATGACTTATTGGTCGTCATCCCTTCAATATGAGTCTCATGATTATCAGATACAACTCTTGCACTTTGATGATGCGGTATGGCAGTGTTTGACAAAACCAGCACAAGTGAACAAGCAAGTGAACAAGATGCTGCTACAGTCTAAGTTCAGCACAAGTGAACAAGCTAGTGAACAAGGAGCAGCTATAGCAGGAAGAAGCTTTAGCAGGAGCTTGTTCAGAAGAGCTGTAGCGTCTGTCCGTGCAGCAGCAATCTGTTTTTTGGAAAGAAGGTGTGGCAGTCCTTCGAAGAGCACCAGAGGAGGTTCAGAGTTGCTGCAGAGAATATTCCAGAGTGGAGATTCCTAGCTGAAGTAGGAGTTTTGGTTTGAATCTCAAATCAAATCTAATCTCCTAGAAATCAGGAGATATTGATGTAGCTAGGGGAACTACTATAATCTGATCATGATAGCAGTGGACGCGCCTGATGTGCACGCGTCGTTGTGCGTGTATCAAATTAATTCCTTCCTCTCCCACTTAGTACAGCGGTTAAGACAGGGTCGAATCCACAGGGAGCAAGTAGATTAGCTTTAACTAGTATCCTGCACTTACGAAAACTGGGGGTGTGAGTGATTGGGTTGCGCAATGCGCGAGTAAACAGTAGTAAACGCAGGAATTGCACTAGATGTGTGCAGGCAGTAGAGATTAAGTACTGTGACTATGAAAAGTATCGGCGCAGACAATCATCTATGAGTGTATTCCTTATCATCGACTCTAAACGTCTATATTTTGATTTACTGAAGTTACTGTCCGGTCAAGGATTCCTAACTTGTGCGCATGTTCCGATCAAAGTTCATGAGCTATTAATTCTTAAGACTAGTCTAAGCAGCTACGAATCCTGTCACAGTAGCAACTGATTATCCTAGCGCGTTACTCCTAGTCATCACCGTCAGGCTATTCCACTAGTTTAACATATAACAAACAAGCAACAAGAGTAAGATTGCGGTTCAAGGCTTCCCCTACTCATGCAACTAGCTGTCAACATTGTGCACAGAATTAATATAAGCAAACAAGCTATGCATTAAGCACAAGTCTCAAAGGAAATACTCATAGAACCATGCCCAACTGATACCAAGCGTTTAGCTAGACATGCTAGTAGTAAACATCATAGAAACAGTAAATAATATCTAAAGTATCTAAGAAAATAGCAACTAGCAGGTGCGTGCAGGTTGTAGTGTCTCGGCTGGCGTAGTCGGCTAGCGCAGGTCCTCTCAGTAGGCTCATGTGTTTTTCTGTTCTGCCGCTCTCCCGTGTGCTGTGGTCCTCTCTTGGTGCTATTGATGCTCTGGATGATATTCTCGAACCCTAGCCTTCTTCTCTTTATATACTGCTCAAGTGGCTCATCCTTGGCAACTTCCAAATCTGGTGGTGTCAGGATTTGGAAACACCACTATGTGCGCATGGCGCACGGCACACTGGTTAGCGCAATCGGTCTGCGCACCGTATTCGACTCTGCCACTATCTGTCCTGTTTGCGCTGCTAGCTCCACAGGCTGGGTGATGCGCTCCTTAAAAGCTGCCTGTCAGCGCGTATCCGACTGAGGCCCTCGTTTTGCCCTGAATACAAAAAACACTGGAAACCAGTAATCTTGTACACAAAATAATGCAAACAAGCATAGGGTTAGGATCTAAATAGTGTGTATAAATAGGCTCTATCAAACCCCCCACACTTTCCCCTTGTTCGTCCCGAACAAGCACTCAAGCACGGATACCATTACCTCTCTGGAGTCTAGCGCACAGTCTTGCACTCTGGTGCGATCTGCACTACTATTCACCTTGCGCTGCTATATCACCTGCGCGCATCTGCCTTCAACAGTTTAATATAATAATTTCGCAATTCGTTACCTCTCAGCTGGGATGAAGATCATTTCGGATGGCTGGGAGATAGCTCTTCATAGGCTCCGGGTTGTCAGCCTGCACTCCGAAGACGGGTATATGGTTAACAGCGCAGGCTTCTTCCGGTGCGTGATTCTTCCGCGCACTTCCTGGGAACTCAAGCTTTTCTGATGATTTTCTTATGAATGCGCATGCTGATTCTTTTGGAGCGCTGATGCGCGCGTCGTTGTGCGCGTGAAATATAATCCTTCCTCTTCCACTTAGTACAGCGGTTAAGTCGAGGTCGAATCCACAGGGAGCAAGTAGATTAGCTTTAACTAGTATCCTGCACTTACGAAAACTGGGGGTGTGAGTGATTGGGTTGCGCAATGCGCGAGTAAACAGTAGTAAACGCAGGAATTGCACTAGATGTGCGCAGGCAGTAGGGATTAAGTACTATGACT
This sequence comes from Umbilicus rupestris, assembly GCA_963678935.1. Lineage (NCBI taxonomy): Eukaryota > Viridiplantae > Streptophyta > Magnoliopsida > Saxifragales > Crassulaceae > Umbilicus > Umbilicus rupestris. The sequence goes on from OY787627.1 coordinate 3,933,484, forward strand.
ATGAGAAGTATCGGCGCAGACAATCCTCTATGAGTGTATTCCTTATCATCGACTCTAAACGTCTATAGTTTGATTTACTGAAGTTAGTGTCCGGTCAAGGCTTCCTAACTTGTGCGCATGTTCCGATCAAAGTTCATGAGCTATTAATTCTTAAGACTAGTCTAACCAGCTACGAATCCTGTCACAGTAGCAACTGATTATCCTAGTGCGTTACTCCTAGTCGTCACCGTCAAGCTATTCAACTAGTTTAACATATAACAAACAACAACAAGAGTAAGATTGCGGTTCAAGGCTTCCCCTACTCATGCAACTAGCTGTCAACATTGTGCACAGAATTAATATAAGCAAACAAGCTATGCATTAAGCACAAGTCTCAAAGGAAATACTCACACTACGCCATTTTACATCTTATGTGACAATTTTGAAATGTCGTTTATGAATGGTTTATGTCGCATGCAGCTAATATGACAATATATGTGTCATATATGTCACGTGGCGTAAGTGTTGTGGCATAACCCATTAAGCGACATGATAATTTTAGACATGTCGCATAGGCTTTAGCACTAAAATAACATAAGTTTGTGCGTCGCGTTAGTATATGTCAAACGTGTCACATAAGAAACCTGCCATCTCAAACTCCTCTTAGGAGATATGAATATTTGTCACGAGAACCGTCTTATATAACTCTTGTTTGTGTCATTTCAGTTGGTTGGGGGTATCGACAACTTACTAATGTGACAGTCATTACATTAATAAGTTGTCATCTAAGATATCTTATGTACAAGCTTTTTAAAAAACAATTAGAAAGGATAATGTCACATTAGTAGTCACAAAACGATCAAAAGTCACATAAGTCCCAGATGACAAAGCATCAAAAGTCACATAAGTTCCTAGGCCATAAGTAACAAAAGTCACAAAATGGCCGGCTCTGTGTTTGGTCCTTGGTCCTCCTGGTCGGAAACTCGGCGACTTCTACAAAAAGAAAAAAGAAGCATATTCAGTCGATAGGCCATGCAAGCACTCCTTGAGTACCCAAGCTTCATAAAGAGCACTGCGTTTAACATTAACATACATACAAGGACTGATAGTTTCAAAAGCGTCCACCCGCTTCTAAAGAAATCAGCCATTGTTTTTGCTTGAATAGTGGCAGATGAGATCACAACGCGCAAATCAGGTCTCCGTTTTTGGACCTACACCCTCAAGAATAAGTCACTCGTGAACCAAACAGAAGCCAGTGACATCATTGGTACTCATTTAATTTGAAGCATACCTTCTTCAGCAGTCCCAGTAAAATATCCGTGGAAAGAGACCTCTCATGAGTTTCATCAACCATTATAACACTGAAAACAAAATAAAACAAATGCTGTCATCCACAGTATGTAAGGAGAAGAAACCTTTGACTGTTGTACAATTGTAAAGAAGTACCTATAGTTATGACAAACAAACAAAATATAAGTTAATATAAAATTGGACGGAAATATACTGCTCCTGTCCCAACTAGTGTTTGTTTTAGTAATTTTATGACTGGTTTTACCTGCGATGCAAGCGTAGTGTTCCCTGATATTTATCAGTTTAACTAGTTTCAGTTACACATCATCCATCTCTAATAGTAACATACATGTAAAAATTGAAAACATTATTCTAAAATGGCAGTAGATACCTTGTATGAACCCAACAGTCTACCGCGAGCCAAGACCTACATGAAAAACTGTTATGTCACTCAATGTTTCAGCTCAAGTTATGGAATGAATGCAGCCTTCAGTTCCAACACCCAGTGCGAGCACGACAGTAGCAAAATCAGGAGGTCCGAAAACATCTCTAACCTCTGGGGGTTTCACCCACATTTGTCCATCATACCATCCTGCCTCTTCATAAGGTACTACGGCCGATAAAAGTCTATCACCAACATAAGTACATAACTCCAACCCTGCAAGTCATGCCACCACGGATTCAAACAAAAAAGAAAGGAAGGTACAAAGATAATGCACATATCAGAAACATGGAAACAAATGAGTGCGGCCGCATATGTCAGGTGTCAAATGAACTCCGCCATTAGCAACACTTTGCATTAAAATTTCCTGATAGTGAGCATCAAACTTTTGAGCAAGTAGAGTACTTTCCTAAGAGAACTTGACCACATGACTCCAGCTAAATGTCATTTACTAGATAAATTCGCAAGACAATCAGTGACACAAGAAAAAGAGTCCCAATGCCAGCAGCTAGTACAAATCTCCAAGGTTCCTGCACAAATAACATAGATAAAATACTTGACACAATCCCAATTAAGATAGAAGCTTAAATAATTGTACTTGGATTTTTATTGTTACCCTTGATGGATTGAAGCTTGCTGCGGCAATAGGCGCCCTGAGGACTGTGAATGTGAAGAACCAGAGACCTCCAAGACGCAGCAAGAGAATCCGTGGCCGCTCCGTCCCCCCAGGCTTCCAGAACGCCATCGCTTCCCAGTTTCACTTCCGTTGATCTCGCCAGCAGTGACCCACGACAGCTTTTTCTGCAGATCTGTCCTCCTCTTTCTAAACGTACTCGCTCTGGAGGGAGATTTACAGTAACTGGGGTTTACAGTAGCTTGCTGGAGGGAGATTTACCGAGGAGTGTGGCCGGAGGCAGAGACGAAGACGAGGAGTGGAAGAGTAAACCCTAAAGCGTGCAATTGGAATTGTGCAATTGTGGTTCGGCGGGAAAAAGACCCCAAATCTAAAATTTAATAGTAAAACTCAATAGTCACCAGCTAAACACAAACTTCCAACCCCAAACCCCAACTCCAAACCCAAAACCCCCAACTCCAAACCCCAAACCCCAACCCCCCAAACCTCCAAACCCTAACCCCCAAACCCCAACCTCCAACCTAATTGTAAAACTCAAATCATAAATCCCAAATCGTAAACCCCAAATCGTAAACCATAAACCTTAAATTATTTGCTCTTGTCGCTCCCTTCATTTGGCATACTGATAAAAAAAATACAGTAAAAAAAAAGATGAAAAAAAACTCGCAAAATACAAATAATTGAAAATAAAATAGTAAACGACCTCAGATTGCCTCAAAACACATTTAATCACGAGCGATAGCTGGTGATTTCTGACCGTAGGCTCGTTCCGCTTAAAAAAAAATATTACAATAGCCGATCGGACACCCGTAGCAAAAGTTACGCTATCTTGCGCCGAAACACCAAAACAAGCAAAAAAAAAAAGCTGAACCGGAAAAATAAAAGCTGGAAACTCTATATTGATGGTGGTAAATACTGATCGGAAATTAAATGTATTTTGTAACTCCAATACATGAAGAGCAATTAACTTATGTGACAACCGTTGCCAAAATTGCATTTGCCTTCAATGAGGGTGATGAGACAAAGGCTGCCCTTGATTTGATAAGTCCATGTTGCAAACTTGCAGAGATTTGACATGCTGCAAATCTACAGCAAAAATAAAAAGTTATTTTTTATCATCAACTTGCAGAGATTGTCGCATAAGTAGTTTTTGATAAACATATGATTTGAAATAAATTAAACACAAACACAAACGCAAATTTTTTTTCCGAAAAAGCTGTGTCACTTCATGTCTCCTATATGACAAACACATGTGTGATGTATAAGCTGTGTCACTTCATCCTATATGAAAAACACATGTTTGATGTATAAGTTGTGTCCCTTCATACCTCCTATATGACAAACACATGTGTGATGTATAAGCTGTGTCACTTTATGTCTCTTATATGACAACCACATGTGTGATGTATAAGCTGTGTCACTTTATGTCTCCTATATGACAACGACTTGTGTGATGTATAAGATGTGTCACTTTATGTCTCCTATATGACGGTTGTTTCTCGCGACATAATATGCGTTGTTACGTCACATACTTGTGAAATATGTTCATATTACACAATCTAAAAACGTCACATAAGATGTAAAATGGCGTAGTGTCATAGAATCATGCCCAACCGATACTAAGCGTTTAGCTAGACATGCTAGTAGTAAACATCAAAGAAACAGTAAATAATATCTAAAGTGTCAAAGAAACAGCAACTAGCAGGTGCGTGCAGGTTGCAGTGTCTCGGCTAGTGCAGGTCCTCGCAGCAAGCTCGTGTGTTTTTCTGTTTGGCTGCTCTCTCGTGTGCTATGATGATCACGGATGCTGACGGATGCTCTCAATGTGTCTCTCAAACCCTAGCCTTCCTCTCTTTATATACTGCTCATGAGGCTCATCCTTGGCAACTTCCAAATCTGGTGGTGTCAGGATTCGGAAACACCACTATCTACGCATGGCGCACTGCTCCTGCTTAGCGCAATTGGTTAGCGCACCGTAGTCGACTCTGCCAACTTCTCTATTTGCGCCGCTAGCTCCGCAGGCTGTGTGATGCGCTTCTTAAAAGCTGCCTGTTAGCGCGTATCCGACTTGGGCCCTCGTTTCGCCCTGAAATACAAAAACACTAGAAACCAGTAGTCTTGTACACGATATAACGCAAACAAGCATAGGGTTAGGATCTAAATAGTGTGTATAAATAGGCTCTATCAAACCCCCCACACTTGCCCCTTGTTCGTCCCGAACAAGCACTCAAGCACGGATACCATTACCTCTCTGGAGTCTAGCGCACAGTCTTGCACTCTGGCGCGACCTGCACTACTGATCACCTTGCGCTGCTCTACCACCTGCGCGCATCTGCCCTCAACAGTTTAATATAATAATTTCGCAATTCATTACCTCTCAGCTGGGATGAAGATCATTTTGGATGACTGGGAGATAGCTCTTTATAGGCTCCGGGTTGACAGCTTTCACTCCGAAGACGGGTATACGGTTAACAGCGCAGCTTCTTCCGGTGCGTGATTTTTTCCGCGCACTTCCTGGGAACTCAAGCCTTTGATGATTTTCTTGTGAGCTTGCGCATGGTGGTACGTATTTGTGCGCATGCTGGCTTCTTTGTGGCGCATATCATCTGTTGGTATTTTTCTTTTGAGCTTTGACTATGGTTCCTATGTTTCCCAGAACGGTTCCAGTCTCGGCCTCCGGGTAACAGCTATGGAACAACGCCCCGCTCTCCCTCCTTGGTCTATCTGCGCAGGTCAGCGCACGCGTTTACTCCCGCGCCCGCCTTCCTTAGCTCGACTTCCAGAGGAAAGGTGGTCTGTTTTCCCACCTCGCCACGCTTTGGGTTTTCGCCTTTGGCATCTGCGTGACTGAGCGCACTCTCTTGTTCCGAAGGTCGCGAAGAACCGGCCTCCACTAGCGCTCTCGACCATATACCTCACCTTCGAAGCTCAAACGACTAACCGCCTCTCTAGAGCTTTTCTGTGAACTCCACATCCCCTGTATATCCCAACTAACAGGAGCAGAAAAAACGAAAAAAATATACTAAAACAGTTGATAGCAGCGCATGCAATATGGATAGCGCAAAACAAGCTGAAAAGTGTGCGCAACCCGCACACAAGCGCACTACTGCTACTGTTTTCTTCAACTAAACTAAGCTACACTAGAAAGCTCAAAAACGGTTGAAATGTAAATGTAACGCTCCCCCCCACACTTAAACAGAGACGTGTCCCCACGACTCAGGCTCAAGCGCACGGAGAACGCGCACACGCATGCAAGCAAAACAAAGAACATAAAAATAAAAACATATAGCCAAAGCAGCGCAATATAGCAAGGGGGCACAGAAATATTCAGCACAATATTCAGCAAAATATAGCAATAGTTTTCAAAAAGATAAGAAAAGAAACCACCCGAAAGAAATGCGCGCCCTCCCAGCAGCCCTAGATGTCCTCTGAGCTGGACTCAGCCTCGGATCCGTGCGCCTCCTCATCTGAAGAATCGGTCACATACTCGGTGCTGGAGGCTGGCGGCACGACAGAAATGGCGGCGGGCTGAGCCACGAAGTCATCCTCTGAGATGGGATCCCATAATGAATCTGAGCTGGTACTAATGATGGGTTCGGCTTTAGGAGACCTCTGAATGGACGGCTGTGCAGGGGATGGTGCAGGTGCTGGTGCTGGGTCTGCTGTTGGGGTGGATTCTGGCGCTGGGGCTGGCTCTGGTGCTGGAGTGAGCTCTGCTGTATGTACAGGGGACTGGGTAGGAGGGCTGGCTGGCTGGTGCGGCTCGCTGGGAGACCCTGGAGGTGGCCGGCGCAGGCTGAGGAGAGGGGGAATAACATCTCCAAATCTCCACCCTGATGGTGGGCTCATACTCAAGTCTGCCCCCTCGGGCGCTAAATATTCGAGCACGCGCATGACGTTGAACATCATGCGCCGCTCCTCTGGTGCCTCCTCTGGCGCCATCCTGGGGCGCTTCCCTTGTGCACGCGGGGGAGAATCCTCAATGGAAATGGTAACTGGCTCCCCTCGCGGTGCACTGGCCCTACGGTGCGCTCCAGTCTGCGCGCGAGTCCCCACGCGCCTGACTGGAGGCCCAACTGGCTCTGGGGCCTCGTCCACCTCCATCTCCTCCGCAGCCTCTGCTGCTTGCGCGCTGCTCTCCGCTCTTTGTCTCGGTGCTCTGGCCGGCTGTAGTCGGTAGCACCACTCCAATGTGCCATCCTCTCTTACGGTTACCGCTCTTATCTGTAGCATGTGGGCGCGGTCCAGGGGAGCAGCCGGCACCACTGTGTGCTCTGGCACCTCAGGCGCTCCATGCAACGCACGCAGCAGGTGCGTTATTATCCCTCCGCAAGTCAGCGGCCCCTTGGTGCTGACCCGACTCCAATGGATTACCATGTTCAGGACAAACAACACCCTCTTCCCATAATAAAAGCCCTTCAAAATCTCCATATCCAGCAAGCCGATCTTTGGCGCACCATTAAAACGCCCAATGATCGCATAGGCTACCATGCGCCACAGGTAGAACATCCACGGGTCGCGCAGCTCGCGTCCTTGGCTGCACCCCGCGGCAAAACAGGGCCGGTGGCCATCTAGCTTCACGCCTCCTGATTCGTGTGCGTGTCCAAATCAGCTTCCCGCACCTTTGCGCACCTCAGTGTGTGCTTCAGCCTCTTAGCCAAGGCAATGTACCAGATTCCCCTATGTCGGTACCTTATCTCCATATCACTCGTTTCTAGCGACGCCAGAAACTCGCAGGTATCCTCCTTGTCTGCTGCGCTGTTGATCTCCAACAGCGCCTCCCATCCCGCCAGCGCGAGCTTCTCCATGATGAGGTCCTCCATACCGACCTCTCGCAGGAACTCCCTGCTGATGTACGGAGTCCCATACATCTCGAGCCTCAGGAAGGCCTCGTACTTGCTGGCGAAGTGAGCTGGGGTCGCTTGGTCCTTGGCAGGCTGCATCGTGCGCTGGGTCTCGCCGGTCAACTATGGTCAACACTCTCTAAAGCTCAAAAAAAATCCAAACTCCTCCAAATGCCCTGAAACTTTCACCAAATGGGCGCCTACTGCCAGCCTGCAAAACCCACTAACCAAACCTCCAATCGGCGCACGCTAGCTTGGTGCGATTTCAAACCTAGAGCACCCCTCTTCTCGCACAAACCCTAATGCACTCGCCTCAAATCGGGAGGGAAAGGTTACCTGGTGAGTGTGCGGCTTTGTGCTCCTCAATTCTCTCTAAACGGAAGCTGGGTTGAGCGCCGGACGGTGAGCGGCTGCTGAGGGCGGGAGTTTCTCTTGCAACGGTCGAGTGAAAAGTGCTGAAATTTTCTAAGTACTGCCCTTATATACCCCTCTGACTGGCGCAGCTGTCCTGCGCACAGACCTGCGCACTGCTGCTCGACTAAAAACTACAAGTCCTAAACTCGCTAAAAGACACTACAGAAACTAAAAGAAAAAACATGTAAAAGTAAAACGTGTCGGGTTACCTCCCGACAAGTGCCTTTGTTTAATGTCGTTGGCTCGACTGTACCTCGTTACTTGCGTATAAATGTACCAGCGACCTCCCCCGCACTTGCTCCTGAGTGACCCCGCGCCCGTGCATGTGTTGTGTTCTTCTTGGTCCTGCGCAAAGGGTGGTAAGCATGGTTAATAGTATGTGATAAATTATAAGTAACGAGGGTAGGTAAAGAGGGAGAAGAAATAAGAGCAATAGTTCCCAGTTCTCCCTCTGGCGCGTCTGGTGATGACTCTGGCGCAGCAACCTGCGCATCTGCTATCTCAAACTCTGCCAATTCAATTTCGCGCGCTGTGCCATCCCAAGGCTCTCCTAAATACCGTTTGACTCTCTGCCCATTGACCTGAAAACGATGAAGGTGCTCGTTATCTAACTCGATCGTTCCGTATGGGAAAACCTTGGTGACTATGTACGGTCCCGTCCATTTGCTGCGCAGCTTGCCAGGCATGAGCTTTAGGCGCGAGGAGAATAATAGTACCTGGTCTCCTGGCTCAAAAGTGAGTCTGAGGATATGTTTGTCGTGAAATGCCTTTGTGCGCGCCTTGTAATCGCGTAGTCCCTCATATGCATCCAGGCGCAGCTCTTCTAATTCGCTCAGCTCAAATGCGCGCTCCTTACCGGCCTCGTCTAGGTTCAGGTTGCAAACGCGCAATGCCCAGTATGCCTTGTGCTCTAACTCCACTGGCAGGTGGCACGCTTTTCCATAAACCAACATGCAGTGCGGTATGCCCACAGCGCATCGTCAAGGCGCTGGCTCCAGTCTTTGCGTGACGGTCGCACAGTTTTCTCCAGGATGCGCTTGATCTCTCTGTTGGAAACCTCGGCCTGTCCATTCGTCTGATGGTGATAAGCGGTGGACGTCTTGTGGCGCACTCCATAATGCTTGAAAACCTGCGCAACTATTCTATTGCAAAAGTGCGTCCTCTGGTCGCTAATGATTGCCTTAGGCACTCCGTACCTGCAAAATATGTTAGTTCTCAAAAAGTCAGCGACCGTCTTACCATCATCCTTCCGGGTAGCCTTGGCCTCAACCCATTTGGAGACATAATCTACCGCGACCAAAATATACTCGTATCCGGAAGATGGAGGAAATGGCCCCATGAAGTCAATCCCCCAAATGTCGAATACTTCATCCACTAGAATTGGCGTCTGCGGCATCTCATTGCGTGCTGGCACCTGTCACAGTTCCTGCAGTAGTTATATGAGTCACCGAACAAGCGCGGCCAATAAAAATCCACAGTCCAGGATCTTTCTGCTCGTGCGCTTCAGACCAAAGTGTCCTCCACTTGCGTGCGCATGACAAAACATCAAAACAGAGTTAATTTCATGGTCAGGCACGCATCGCCTTAAAATCTGATCAGGTCCTATTCTAAGCATATACGGATCATCCCAAATGTAATGTTTGGACTCATGTTTTAATCTCATGCATTGGGTTTTAGTGAAATGAGGAGGAAACGTACCTGTGACCAGGTAATTTGCAATGTGCGCATACCATGGTACCTTACCTGTCAGCGCCATCAGATGCTCGTCAGGGAACGTCTCCGTGATTTGCCCTGGCTCCTCTGCTTTCACAATCCTGCTCAAGTGGTCCGCGACTGTGTTTTCCGTGCCCTTTTTATCTTTGATCTCCAAGTCAAATTCCTGAAGTAGGAGCACCCAGCGCATCAGGCGCGGCTTAGTTTCCTTCTTGGACATTAGGTAGCGGATTGCTGCGTGGTCTGTGTAGATGATGATTCTGGCCCCAAGAACATATGCACGGAACTTCTCTAGCGCAAACACAATTGCCAGAAGTTCCTTCTCCGTGGTAGTGTAGTTCCTCTGCGCAGCGTCCAGTGTGCGCGATGCATAGTAAATGGCGTGCGGCTTCTTGTCCACTCGCTGTCCCAGGACTGCACCTACTGCATAATCGCTTGCGTCGCACATCAGTTCAAATGGCAGATTCCAGTCTGGTGCGCGCATCACTGGCGCACTTGTCAACGCCTCCTTTAGCTTATCAAATGCGGCCCTGCACTCATCAGTAAATTCGAAACACACATCCTTTTGCAAGAGGTTAGACAGGGGTATACATATTTTAGAGAAATCTTTTATGAAGCGCCTGTAAAACCCGGCATGCCCAAGGAATGATTTCACATCGCGCACGCTAGAGGCATAAGGTAGATTGGAAATAAGATCAATTTTAGCTTTATCTACCTTGATCCCCTCCTGCGAGATAATATGTCCTAGTACTACACCATGCGATACCATGAAATGACATTTTTCATAATTGAGCACTAGGTTCTTTGAAATGCAGCGCGCTAAGACCTTATCAAGATGTGTTAAGCATGCGTCAAAGGTACCTCCGTATACAGTAAAATCATCCATGAACACTTCTATGCATATACCAATCATATCAGAAAAAATGCTCATGACAAGGCGTTGGAACGTACCTGGCGCGTTACACAGCCCAAATGACATGCGCCGAAACGCAAACGTACCGAATGGGCAGGTAAATGTGGTCTTCTCTTGATCTTCCGCAGCTATGGGTATCTGACTGTACCCTGAGTATCCGTCCAAGAAACAAAAGTAGGGCTTACCTGCCAATCGGTCTAGCATCTGGTCCATAAAGGGTAGCGGGAAATGGTCCTTGCGCGTGACTGCGTTAAGCTTCCTGTAGTCGATGCACATGCGCCATCCAGTCTGAATGCGCTTGGGAACTAGCTCGCCCTGTGCATTCTCTTCTACTGTGATTCCTCCTTTCTTCGGCACAACGTGCACTGGACTTACCCATTTGCTGTCCGAAATAGGGTAAATGACTCCTGCATCAAGCAACTTAAGAATCTCTTTCTGCACTACCTCCATCATATTCGGGTTCAATCTGCGCTGAGGCTCCCTGGATTGTTTGGCACCATCTTCCAATAGAATCCTATGCATGCATACGTCCGGGCTCACTCCACGCAGATCAGCAAGTGTCCATCCTATAGCGCGCTGGTTCTTGCGCAGCACCTGCTGTAATTGCGCCTCCTGCTCCTCTTCTAATCCTTTCTTTATGATTACTGGCAGGGTGTCTTCATTTCCCAAGAATATGCACTTGAGGTGCTTTGGGAGTTGCTTCAGCTCGACCTTGGGTGCCTGTTTAATAGAGGGCAAGATTTTGTTAGCAGTGCAGACTTTAACTATGGCTTGTACCTGTCTGGGTTCTGGTTCAGCACTGCTCAGCTCCTCCTCCTGCGCTTCCAACTCTTCCTGTGCCAGTGTTATGGGTTCTTCTGCTGTGCTCGCACATTGCGCATCTGCGACCAAGTCATCTAAGCTGTCCATTGCGTGCACTGTGGCGTCCTCATGAGGGTGCTGCATCCCCTTGAATATGTTGAAATGAATTTCTTCGCCATCAACCTCCATGGAGAGCGTGCCCCTCCACACGTCTATCTTTGTGCGCGCGGTCATCAGAAATGGTCTGCCCAGTAGGATCTGCGCACTGCCTGTGCTCGACTCACCCTCCATTTCTAAGACATAGAAGTCTGCTGGGAACACCAGCTCTCCTACTCGAACTAGAACGTCCTCGATCATGCCCGTAGGTTGCTTGCACGACCGATCTGCTAGCTGAATGGTGAGACCTGCAGGCTTTAGTGGTCCAAGGCGCAATGACGCATATAGGGAATAGGGTAGCACATTTATAGATGCGCCTAAGTCAATCATGCAATTCCTCACTGTGGTATTACCTAAAGTGCATGGGATGGTAAACGTACCTGGGTCTCGGCATTTAGGTGGTACCTTATGTTGCACGATTGCTGAGGCCTGCGCATTGAGCATTACCTGCGCGCACTCGCCTTTCCTTCTCTTGTTTGTGCACAGCTCCTTTAGAAATTTGGCGTACCTAGGGATTTGCCGAACTGCCTCAATAAGGGGAATGTTTATTTCCACCTTACTGAATAACTCGTAGAGCTCCTTATCAAGCGCTTCCTTCCTAGCCGATGGTGCCTGTATAGGGAAAGGTGCAGGTATGTTAGTACCATTCATGCCTTTGTCTTTTGATTGTGTCATACCTGGCGCTTCGCCCTGCTGGCTTTTGGCTTGCGCTTCTGGTTGCGCATCTTGCTCTGGTTGCGCATTCTACTCTGTTGGATCCGGGACTTGCGCAACTGGTTGCGCGGGCGCCTTCATGGTCTGCTCTGTTCCTATCGGGCGCCCAGTCCTCAGTGTCACATCGTTGACTCCTCCCTTGGGGTTCAAAATCACTTGCGAAGGCAGGTTGCCATCGCTCTTTTTCAGCTCATATACCGTGGTAGCAATCTGTGATAGCTGCTTCTCAATGGACTCGAACCTCTTGTCATATTTGTCATCATTCTTGCGCACGGTGTTTGCTAGCTGCCCCACGATATCTTCTAAGGATCGTCTCGGTTGCTGGTTGTTCTACGCTGGTGCGTCAGGGCAGCGATGCGGTGGATTGTAGGGCTCAGCTTGTTGCGTCTGCTGTGGTGCGCGCTGATCCGCGGACTGCCTCTGGAAATTGTTTTCCTCCTTCCATCTGAACCCATTTGCGGCTAGGCCAAAACGCGGCTGATTTTGCCTCTGTGGCCCCATGTTATCCCATCCTCCAAGAGCATTGACATCTCCTGATTCTTCAAACAGCGTGGGACATGCATCGGTTTTGTGCTCGGTTGAATTGCAGAACTCACATACCTTTGGCGCAACTTGTTGTGCGCCTTGCGCACTCATCAACTTCTGCAACATGGCCTTCATTTCCTTGATCTCAGCACTTGTTTCTACCTGATGCACAGAACGAGAACGACTATTTTCAAGTGTTAGCTGATGTCTTACCTGTCCAGCAGAGTCTTCTATCAGCTGCCACGCGTCTTCTGAGTACATGTTGCAAATGTCGCCTCCTGCGCATGCCTTCAATAATCTCAGCTCCATCGGCAGCTATCCATTCAGGAAGTTCTCTATCAGCACATTTTGGGGTAGGCCGTGATTGTAGCAGTTGGCCTCTAGCTCCCTGAAACGCTCGTAATACTCTGACAGCGACTCTCCGGCGCTCTGCCTAGGTGCGGCCAGCTCTCTCCTGAGTAGCGCGATCTTTGCTGCTGGGTAGAACTTGTCCAGGAACTTCTTCTGCAGCTGCTCCCATGTGTGAATTGATCCTGCTGGTAAGTTCATTAGCCAATGCCTGGCCGTGTGACACAATGAAAATGGGAACGCATTCATCTTCAGCGCTTCGTCGCTCTCCCCTTCGGCCTTCATGTTCTCGCAAATGCTAGGAACTCACGCACATGCTTGACTGGATTCTCGTTGTTCATCCCGTGGAACTTGGGCATGTGATGAATGAGCGAGCTCCTTAGCTCAAAATGACTGTCTGGTGGAAGCACTATGCACCATGGCTGGTTAACCGTGAGTGGGGCTGACATCTCGCGCACTGTTCTGCGTCGCGCGGCCTGTCGCGCAGGTGGCGCATTATACACTTCACCGGCCATCCTTGCTTCAACCTCGCGCTGCACTTCCTCTCTGAACAGGGCTGCGCGGTTATGTGCTCTCGCTTCCTCTGGGGTTCTATCCCCTAGGTTGTCCCCAACGACACTGTTATCCTCCATGACCTGTTCTAAATCTCAAAGAAAACGAAATTAAAAGATAACTAAGCTGTTGCGTCTGTCAGTGCGCAACTAGAATCTGCGCAGCGCAACTGTTTCAAGGTTGCGCAGGCTAATGGTGATTACGCGCTGTCAGAAACAACAACGGAAATAAAACAAACCGAAATAACTAACTATTATAAAAGAAATCTTAAGCTAATTAAAGCTTATCTGTGTTGCTCCCCGGCAACGGCGCCAAAATTTGATGCGCGCGTCGTTGTGCGCGTCAAATATAATCCTTCCTCTTCCACTTAGTATAGCGGTTAAGTCGGGGTCGAATCCACAGGGAGCAAGTAGATTAGCTTTAACTAGTAACCTGCACTTACGAATACTGGGAGTGTGAGTGATTGGGTTGCGCAATGCGCGAGTAAACAGTAGTAAACGCAGGAATTGCACTAGACGTGCGCAGGCAGTAGGGATTAAGTACTATGACTATGAGAAGTATCGGCGCAGACAATCCTCTATGAGTGTATTCCTTATCATCGACTCTAAACGTCTATAGTTTGATTTACTGAAGTTAGTGTCCGGTCAAGGCTTCCTAACTTGTGCGCATGTTCCGATCAAAGTTCATGAGCTATTAATTCTTAAGACTAGTCTAACCAGCTACGAATCCTGTCACAGTAGCAACTGATTATCCTAGTGCGTTACTCCTAGTCGTCACCGTCAGGCTATTCAACTAGTTTAACATATAACAAACAAGCAACAAGAGTAAGATTGCGGTTCAAGGCTTCCCCTACTCATGCAACTAGCTGTCAACATTGTACACAGAATTAATATAAGCAAACAAGCTATGCATTAAGCACAAGTCTCAAAGGAAATACTCATAAAATCATGCCCAACCGATACTAAGCGTTTAGGTAGTTATGCTAGTAGTAAACATCATAGAAACAGTAAATAATATCTAAAGTGTCAAAGAAACAGCAACTAGCAGGTGCGTGCAGGTTGCAGTGTCTCGGTTGGCGCAGTCGGCTAGCGCAGGTCCTCGCAGCAAGCTCGTGTGTTTTTCTGTTTGACTGCTCTCTCGTGTACTATGATGATCATGAATGCTGACGGATGCTCTCAATGTGTCTCTCAAACCCTAGCCTTCCTCTCTTTATATACTGCTCATGAGGCTCATCCTTGGCAACTTCCAAATCTGGTGGTGTCAGGATTTGGAAACACCACTATCTGCGCATGGCGCACTGCTCCTGGTTAGCGCAATTGGTTAGCGCACCGTAGTCACCTCTGCCAACTTCTCTGTTTGCGCCGCTAGCTCCGCAGACTGTGTGATGCGCTTCTTAAAAGCTGCCTGTTAGCGCGTATCCGACTTTGGCCCTCGTTTCACCCTGAAATACAAAAACACTGGAAACCAGTAGTCTTGTACACGAAATAACGCAAACAAGCATAGGGTTAGGATCTACATAGTGTGTATAAATAGGGTCTATCAAGCGCATATCATCTGCTGGAGTTCTTTTCTTTTTGTACAGCTTTATCTATGGTTCCTATGTTTCCCAGAACGGTTCCAATCTCGGCCTCCGGATAACAGCTATGGAACAACGCTCCCCTCTCCCTCCTTGGTCTACTTGCGCAGGTCAGCGCACGCATTTACACCCGCGCCCGCCTTCCTTAGCTCGACTTCCATAGGAAAGGTGGTCTGTTTTCCCACCTCGCCACGCTATGGGTATTCGCCTTCGGCATCTGCGTGACTGAGCGCGCTCTCTTGTTCCGAAGGTCGCGAAGCACCGGCCTCCACTAGCGCTCTAGACCATATACCTCACCTTCGAAGCTCAAACGACTAACCGCCTCTCTAGAGCGTTTCTGTCAACTCCACATCCGATGTATATCCCAACTAACAGGAGCAGAAAAAACGAAAAAAATATACCAAAACAATTGATAGCAGCGCATGCAATATGGATAGCGCAATACAAGCTGAACAACGTGCACAACCCGCACACAAGCGCACTGCTGCTACTATTTTCTTCAACTAAACTAAGCTACACTACAAGAATAAAAAAACGTGAAATGTAAATGTTAACGCTCCCCCCCCCCCACACTTAAACAGAGACGTGTCCTCATGACTCAAGCTCAAGCGCACGGAGAGCGCACACATGCATGCAAGCAAAAGAAAGAATATAAGAACGAAAAAAATAAACATATGGTCAGCGCAGCAACAATATAGCAAGGGGTCACAAAATATTCAACACAATAGTCAGCAAAATATAGCAACATATAGCAACAGTTGTCAAAAAGATAAGAAAAGAAACACCACCCGAAAGAAATGCGCACCCCACTGCAGCCCTAGATGTCCTCGGAGCTGGACTCAGCCGCTGATCCGCGCGCCTCCTCATTTGAAAAATCCGTCACATACTCGGTGCTGGAGGCTGGCGGCACTACAAAAACGGCGGCGGGCTGAGCCACGAGGTCGTCCTCTGAGATAGGATCCCATAGTGAATCGGAGCTGGAACTTAGGATGGGATCGGCTTCAGGGGACCTCTGAACAGAAGGCTGTGCAGGGGGTGGCGCAGGTGCTGGTACTGCGTCTACTGCTGGGGTGGGCTCTGCTGCTGGGGCTGGTACTGGTGCTGGAGCTGGCTCTGCTGCATGGACCGGGGACCGGGTAGGAGGGCTGGCTGGCTGGCGCGGCTCGCTGGGGGATCCTGGAGGCGGCCTACGCAGGCTGAGGAGAGGGGGAATAGCATCTTCAAATCTCCACCCTGATGGTGGGCTCATGCTCAAATCTGCCCCCTCGGGCGCTAAATATTCGAGCACGCGCATGACGTTGAACATCATGCGCTGCTCCTCGGATACCTCCTCAGGCGCCTCCTCTGCCTCAGTCCTGGGGCGCTTTTCTCGTGCACGCGGGGGAGAATCCTCAATGGCAATGGTAACTGGCTCCCCCTGCGGTGCGCTTGCCCTTCGGCGCGCTCCAGTCTGCGCACGAGTCCTCATGCGTCTAACTGGAGGCGCAACTGGCTCTGGGGCCTCGTCCCTCTCCATTTCCTCCGCAGCCTCTTCTGCTTGCGCGTTGCTCTCGGCTCGCTGCCTCGGCGCTCTGGCCGGCTGCAGCCGGTAGCACCATTCCAATGTACCATCCTCTCTTACAGCTACCGCTCTTATCTGCAGCATCTGGGCGCGGTCCAAGGTACAGCCGGCACCACTGTGTGCTCGGGCACCTCTGGCTCTCCATGCAACGCACGCAGCAGGTGCGTTATCATCCCTCCACAGGTCAGCGGCCCCTTGGTGCTTACTCGACTCCAATGAAGCACCATGTTCAAGACAAACAGCACCCTCTTCCCATAATAAAAACCCTTCAAAATCTCCATGTCCAGTAAGCTGATCTTGGGCGCACCGTTGAAGCGCCCGATGATGGCATAGGTAACCATGCGCCACAGGTAGAACATCCACGGGTCGCGCAGCTCGCGTCCTCGGCTGCGCCCCGCGGCAAAGACTGGGCCGGTCGCCATCTCACGCCACGCTTCCTGATTCGTGTGCGTGTCTATATCAGCTTCTCGCACCTTAGCGCACCTCAGTGTGCGC
This sequence comes from Umbilicus rupestris, assembly GCA_963678935.1. Lineage (NCBI taxonomy): Eukaryota > Viridiplantae > Streptophyta > Magnoliopsida > Saxifragales > Crassulaceae > Umbilicus > Umbilicus rupestris. The sequence continues at coordinate 3,950,441 of OY787627.1, forward strand.
TTCAGCCTCTTAGCCGAGGCAATGTACCAGACTCCTCGGTGCCGGTACCTTATCTCCAGATCGGCCGTCTCTAGCGACGCTAAAAACTCGCAGGTGTCCTCATTGTCTGCTGCGCTGTCGATCTCCAACAGCGCCTCCCAGCCCGCCAGCGCGAGCTTCTCCATGATGAGGTCCTCCATCCCGACCTCTCGCAGGAACTCCCTGCTGATGTGCATCTCCAGCCTCAAGAAGGCTTCATACTTGCTGGCGAAGGAAGCTGGGGTCGCTTGATCCTCGGCAGGCTGCATGGTGCGCTGGGTTTCTCCGGTCAACACTCACAAAAACTCAAAAAAATCCAAACTCCTCCAAATGTCCTGGAACTTTCAGCAAAGGATCGCCTACTGCCCGCCTACAAAACCTCCTAACCAGAACTCCAAATGGTGCAGGCTAGCTACGTGCGAATTTAGACCTAGGGCACCCCCTTTCTCGCACAAAACCTAACTCAATCAGCTCAAATCTGAGGGGAAAGGTTACCTGGTGAGTGTGCGACTGTGTGCTCGTCGAATCTCTCTAGACGGAAGCTGGGTTGAGTGCCGGACGGTGAGCGGGTGCTGAGGGCGGGAGCTTCGTGCAACGGTCAAGTGTGAAGAGTGCTGAAATTTTTTTTAAGTACTGCCCTTATATACCCCCCTGACTGGCGCAGCTGTCCTGCGCACTGAAGTGCGCACGGACCTGCGCTCTGCTACGCGACTAAAAAAAAACTACAAGTCCTAAAACTAACTAAAAGACATTAGAAAAACTAAAAGAAAAACATGTAAAAGTAAAACGTGTCGGGTTACCTCCCGACAAGTGCCTTTGTTTAATGTCGTTGGCTCGACTGTACCTCGTTACTTGCGTATAAATGTACCAGCGACCTCCCCCGCACTTGCTCCTGAGTGACCCCGCGCCCGTGCATGTGTTGTGTTCTTCTTGGTCCTGCGCAAAGGATCAGAAGGGTGGTCAGCATGGTTAATAGTATGTGATAAATCATGAGTAACGAGGTGAGGTAAAGAGGAAGAAGAAATATGAGCAATAGTTCCCAGTTCTCCCTCTGGTGCGTCTGGTAGTGACTCTGGCGCAGCAACCTGCGCATCTGCTATCTCTGGCTCTGCCAATTCAACTTCGCGCGCTGTGCTATCCCAAGGTTCTCTGACCGCGCGTCGTTGTACGCGTCAAATTTTTCCTTCCTCTTCCACTAGTACAGCGGTTAAGTAAGGGTCGATCTCCACAGGGAGCAAGCAGTTCAGTTTTAACCAGTGACCTACACTTACGAAAATGGGGGTGTGAGTGATTGGGGTTGCGCGATGCGCGAGTAAACAGTCGTAAACGCAGGGATTTGCACTAGACGTGCCCAGGCAGTAGGGATTAAGTACTATGACTATGAGAAGTATCGGCCCAGACAATCCTCTATGAGTGTATTCCTTGTCATCGACTCTAAATGTCTGTAGCTTGATTTACTGATGTTAGTGTCCGATCAAGGCTTCCTAACATGTGTGCATGTTCCGATCAAAGTTCATGAGCTATTAATTCTTGAACTAGACTAAACAACTACGAATCCGATCAAGGTAGCAATTGCCTATCCTAGCGCGTTACTCCTAGTTGGCACCGTCAGGCTATTCAACTAGTTTAACATACAACAACAAGCAACACAAGTAAGATTGTGGTTCAAGGCTTCCCCTACTCATGCAACTAGCTGTCAACAATGTGCACAGAATTAATATAAGCAAGCAAGGTATGCATTAAGCGCAAGTCTCAAAGGAAATACTCATAGATTCATGCCCAACCGATACTAAGCGTTTAGCTAGACATGCTAGTAGTAAACATCATAGAAACAGTAAATAATAACTAAAGTATCCAAGAAAACAATAGCAAACAGTGTGTGCAGGTTGCGGTCTTGGGTGGCGCAGATCCTCTCAGCAAGCTCGTGTGTTTTCCAGTTCTGCTGCGCAGTGCCTCCTTGGTGTACGAATTGTGAATAAGTGATGATGATCCTCGAACCCTAGCCTCCTTCTCTTCTTTATATACTGCTCAGAGGCTCATCCTTGGCAACTTCCAAATCTGGTCGTGTCAGGATTTGGAAACACCATCATCTGCGGATGGCGCACGACATCTGCTTAGCGCAATCGGTTAGCGCACCGTGGTCGACTCTGCCAATTCTTCTGTTTGCGCCACTAGCTCCGTAGGCTGTGTGATGCGCGTTCTAAACGCTGCCTGTTAGCGCGTATCCGACTTAGGCCCTCGTTTTGTCCTGAAATACAAAAACACTGGAAACCAGTAATCTTGTACATAAAATAATGCAAACAAGCATAGGGTTATGATCTAAATAATGCGTATAAATAGGCTCTATCAAACCCCCCACACTTGCCCCTTATTCGTCCTCGAACAAGCACTCAAGCACGGATACCGTTACCTCTCTGGAGTCTAGTGCACAGTCTTGCACTCTGGCGCGATCTGCACTACTGAACACCTTGTGCTGCTCTACCACCTGCGCACAACTGCTTTCAACAATTTTAAGTATTGTGATTTCGAAATTCATTACCTCTCAGCTGGGATGAAGATCATTTCGGATGGCTGGGAGATAGCTCTTCATAGGCTCTAGGTTGTCAGCTCTCGCTCCGAGGATGGGTATATGATTAACAGCGCAAGCTTCTTCCCGTGGGTGATTCTTCCGCGTACTTCCTGGGAACTCAAGCCTTTTAATGATTTTCTGTGGACTTTGCGCACGCTGGTACTGAGTAGTGCTCATGCTGATTCTTTTGTAGCGCATATCATCTGCTGGTGTTTTTCTTTTGTACAGCTTTGTCTACGATTTCTCACATTCCCAGAACGGTTCCAGTCTCGGCCTCCGGATAACAGCTATGGAACACCGCCCCGCTCTCCCTCCTTGGTCTATCTGCGCAGGTCGGCGCACGCGTTTACACCCGCGCCCGCCTTCCTTAGCTCGACTTCCAGAGGAAAGGTGGTCTGTTTTCCCACCTTGCCACACTTTTGGGTATTTGCCTTCGGCATCTGCGTGACTGAGCGCACTCACTTGTTCCGAAGGTCGCGAAGCACAGGCCTCCACTAGCGCTCTCAACCATATACCTCTCCTCTGAAGCGCGAGCGAATAACCGCCTCTTTAGAGCGTTTCTGTCAACTCCACATCCCCTGTATATCCCAACTAACAGGAGCAGAAAAAACAAAAAAAAATATACTAAAACAGTTGATAGCGGCGCTAAATATACTCCACATCCTCAATGCTGGATGCGTTGGGGGCTGAGTAAGAGGGCTGGCTGGCTGGTGCGGCTTGCTGGGGAAACCTGGAGGTGGCCAGTGCAGGCTGAGGAGAGGGGGAATCGCGTCTCCAAATCTCCACCCTGATGGTGGGCTCATGCTTAAGTCCGCCCCCTCGGGCACACGCATGACGTTGAACATCATGACGTTGAACATCATAATATTCGAGCACACGCATGACGTTGAACATCATGCGCTGCTCTGCTGATGCTTCCTCAGGCGCCTCCTCAGCCTCGGTCCTCGGGCGCTTTCCGTGTGCACGCGGGGTAGAATCCTCGATGGAAATGGTAACTGGCTCCCCCTGTGGTGCACGGGCCCTCCGGTGCGCTCCAGTCTGTGCGCAGGTCCTCGCGCGCCTGACTAGAGGCACAACTGGCTCTTGGGCCTCGTCCTCCTCCATCTCCTGTGCAGCCTCTGCTGCTTGCGCACTGCTCTCTGCCCTTGGCCGCGGCACTTTGGCCGGCTGCAGGCGGTAGCACCACTCCAATGTGCCATCTTCCCGTACGGCTACCGCCCTAATCTGCAGCATGTGGGCGCGGTCCAGAGGGACCGCCGGCACCATAGTGTGCTCTGGCAGCTTAGGCTCTCCGTGTAACGCCCGCAGCAGGTGCGTAATTATCCCTCCGCAGGTCAGCGGTCCCCTCGTGCTGACCCGGCTCCAATGGACCACCATGTCTGAGACAAATAGCACCTTCCTCCCATAGTATAGCCCCTTCAAGATGTCCAAGTCCAGGAGGCTGATCTTGGGCGCACCATTAAAACGCCCGATAACTGCATAAGCGACCAGGCGCCACAGGTAGAACATCCATGGGTCACGCAGCTCTCGTCCCCTGCTGCGCCCTGCGGCAAAAACTGGCCCGGTCGCCATCTCGCGCCAAGCCTCCTGGTTAGTGTGCGTGTCCATGTCAGCTTCTCGCACCTTGGCGCACCTCAGCGCGCGCTTCAGCCTCTTCGCTGAGGCAATGTACCAGACGCCCCTATGTCGGTACCTGATCTCCTGGTTGCCCGTCTCCAGCGACGCCAAAAACTCGCACGTTTCCTCCTTGTCTGATGCGCTGTTGAGTTCCAACAGCGCCTCCCAGCCTGCTAACACCAGCCTCTCCACAACGAGGTCCTCCAGTCCGACCTCGCGCAGGAAGTCCCTGCTGATGTGCGGAGTCCCGTACATCTCAAGGCTCAGAAATGCGGCATACTTGCTGGCGAAAACAGCTGGGGTCTCTTGGTCCTCGGCATGCTGCATTGTGGCTGGGGGGTTTCTGGTCAACGCTGGTCAACACTCCTCAAACACTCCAAAAATCCAAACTCCTCCGAATGCACTGAAATTTTCACCAAAGGGGCGCCTACTGCCCGCCTACAAAACCCTCTAAACACCACTCCAATCGGCGCACTCAAACCTGGTGCGGTTTCAAAACCTTAGAACACTCTTCCTCCGTACAAAACCCTACTGGAATCTGCTCAAAGCTGGGGGAAAGGTTACCTGGGGTGAGTGCGGCCGTGTGTTCCTCAAATCTCTCTAAACTGATGCTGGGCTGAGCGCCGGACAGCGGGCGGAGGTGCGAAGGCGGGAGCTGCTTGCAACGGTCGAGTGTGAAAAAGTGCTGAAATTTTCTAAGTCCTGCCCTTATATACCCCCCTGACTGGCGCAGCTGTCCTGCGCACTGCTGCTCGACTAAAAAACGACAAGTCCTAAACTAACTAAAAGACACAAGAAAAACTAAAAGAAAGACATGTAAAAGTAAAACGAGTCGGGTTACCTCCCGACAAGTGCCTTTGTTTAACGTCGTTGGCTCGACTGTACCTAGTTACGTGTCCAAATGTGTGCCAGCGACCTCCCCCACTCTTGCTCCTGAGTGACCCTGCGCTTGTGTATGTGTTGTGTTCTTCTTGGTCCTGCGCAAAGGGTGAGAAGGGTAGTCAGCATGGATAATATGTGAGAAGTCTGCAGTAACGAGGGTAGATGAAGAGGAAGAAGAAATGTGAGCAATAGTTTCCAGTTCTCCCTCTGGTGCATCTGGTGGTGCCTCTGGCGCAGCAGCTGGTGCATCTGTTATCTCTGGCTCTGCCAACTCAATGTCGCTCGCTGTACCATCCCAAGGCTCTCCTAGATATCGTTTGACTCTCTGCCCATTGACCTGAAAACGATGCCGGTGCTCGTTTTCTAACTCGATTGTTCCGTAGAGGAAAACCTTGGTGACTGTGTACGGTCCTGTCCATTTGCTGCGCAGCTTTCCAGGCATGAGCTTCAGGCATGATGAGAATAATAATACCTGGTCTCCTGGCTCAAAAGTGCGTCTAAGGATATGCTTGTCATGAAACGCCTTTGTGCGCTCCTTGTAGTCGCGCAGTCCCTCATAGGCATCCAAGCGCAGCTCTTCTAATTCGCTCAGCTCAAATGCGTGCTCCTTTCCGGCCTCATCTAAGTTCAGGTTGCAAATGCGTAAGGCCCAATATGCTTTGTGCTCTAGCTCTACTGGCAGGTGGCATGCTTTTCCGTAGACCCACCGGAATGGTGAAGTCCCGATTGGTGTCTTATGCGCAGTGCGGTATGCCCACAGCGCATCGTCCAGGCGCTGGCTCCAATCTTTGCGAGATGGTCTCACAGTCTTCTCTAGGATGCGCTTGATCTCTCTGTTGGAAACCTCGGCCTGTCCATTTGTCTGAGGATGATAAGCAGTGGACGTCTTGTGGCGCACTCCATAATGCTTGAAAACTTGCGCCACAATCCTGTTGCAAAAGTGCGTCCCCTGGTCGCTGATGATTGCCTTAGGCACCCCGTACCTGCAAAAGATGTTAGTTTTCAGAAACTCAGCGACCGTCTTACCATCATCCTTCCGTGTGGCCTTAGCTTCGACCCATTTGGAGACATAGTCCACTGCCACCAATATGTACTCGTATCCGGCAGATGGAGGAAATGGCCCCATGAAGTCAATGCCCCATATATCAAACACTTCATCCACTAGAATCGGCGTCTGCGGCATTTCGTTGCGCGCAGATATGCCTCCTGTGCGCTGGCACCTGTCACAATTCCTGCAGTGATCATATGCATCTCTAAACAGGTGCGGCCAATAAAATCCGCAATCCAAGACCTTCCTGCTCGTGCGCTTGAGACCAAAGTGTCCTCCACATGCGTGCGCATGACAAAACATCAAAACAGAGTTAATTTCATGGTCAGGCAAGCAGCGCCTCAATATCTGATCAGGTCCTATTCTGAGCATATATGGATCATTCCAAATATAATGCTTGGACTCATGTTTTAATCTCATGCACTGGGTTTTATTGAAATGAGGAGGAAACGTACCTGTGACCAGGTAATTCGCAATGTGCGCATACCATGGTACCTTACAGGTCAGCGCCATCAGATGCTCATCAGGGAATGTCTCCGTGATCTTCCCTGGCTCCTCCTCTTTCACGATCCTGCTCAGGTGGTCAGCAACTGTATTCTCCGTGCCCTTCTTGTCTTTGATCTCCAAGTCAAATTCCTGAAGTAGGAGCACCCAGCGCATCAGGCGCGGCTTAGTCTCCTTTTTGGACATTAGGTAGCGGATGGCTGCGTGGTCTGTGTATATGATGACCCTGGCGCCTAGAACATATGCACGGAACTTCTCTAGCGCAAACACAATTGCCAGAAGCTCCTTCTCCGTGGTGGTGTAGTTCCTCTGCGCAGCGTCCAGTGTGCGCGATGCATAATAAATGGCGTGCGGTTTCTTGTCCACTCGCTGCCCCAGGACTGCTCCTACTACGTAATCACTTGCGTCGCACATTAGTTCAAATGGCAGGTTCTAGTCTGGCGCGCGCATCACTGGCGCACTGGTCAGCGCCTCCTTTAGCTTATCAAACGCGGCCCTGCACTAATCAGTAAAGTCGAAGCACACATCCTTTTGCAAGAGGTTAGACAGGGGTATACAAATTTTAGAGAAGTCTTTTATAAAACGCCTGTAAAACCCGGCATGTCCAAGGAATGACTTCACATCGCGCACGTTAGCGGCATAAGGTAGGTTAGAAATAAGGTCTATCTTAGCTTTATCTACCTTGATCCCCTCCTCTGAGATGATATGTCCTAGTACTACACCATGTGATACCATGAAATAACATTTTTCATAATTGAGCACTAGGTTCTTAGAAATGCAGCGCGCTAAGACCTTATCAAGATGAGTTAAGCATGCATCAAAGGTACCTCCATATACAGTAAAATCATCCATGAACACTTCTATGCATATACCAATCATATCAGAAAAAATGCTCATGGCTAGACGTTGGAACGTACCTGGCGCGTTACACAGCCCAAATGACATGCGCCGAAATGCGAACGTACCGAATGGGCAGGTGAACGTGGTCTTCTCTTGATCCTCCGCAGCTATGGGTATCTGGTTGTACCCTGAATATCCGTCCAAGAAGCAAAAATAGGGTTTTCCTGCTAATCTGTCCAGCATTTGGTCCATGAAGGGTAGCGGGAAATGGTCCTTGCGCGTGACTGCGTTGAGCTTCCTGGAGTCAATGCACATGCGCCATCCAGTCTGAATGCGCTTGGGAACTAGCTTGCCCTGCGCCTTTTCTTCTACGGTGATTCCTCCCTTCTTTGGCACAACGTGCACTGGACTGACCCACTTGCTGTCCGAGATCAGGTATATGACCCCTGCGTCAAGCAACTTCAGGATCTCCTTTTGCACTACCTCCATCATATTCGGATTCAATCTGCGCTGAGCCTCCCTGGATAGTTTGGCACCATCTTCCAACAGAATTCTATGCATGCATACGTCCGGGCTCACTCCGCGCAGGTCAGCAAGTGTCCATCCTATGGCGTGCTGGTTCTTGCGCAGCACCTGCTGTAAGCGCACTTGCTGCTCCTCTTCTAATCCTTTCTTTATGATCACTGGCAGGGTGTCATCATTTCCTAAGAAAATGTATTTGAGGTGCTCTGGGAGTTGCTTCAGCTTAACATTGGGTGCCTGTTCAATAGAGGGCAAGATTTTGTTGGCAGTGCAAATATGGACTATATCGTGTACCTGTTTGGATTCTGGTTCAGCACTGCTCAGCTCGTCTTCCTGCTCCTCCAACTCTGCCTGTGCCAGTGGCTCTGGTCCTAATGTTGCGCTTGCGCATCTGTGACTAAATCATCAATGCCATCCATTGCGTGCACTGTGGCATCCTCATGTGGGTGCTGCATCCCTTTGAATATGTTGAAATGGATTTCTTCGCCATCAACCTCCATGGAGAGCGTGCCCGTCCATACGTCTATCTTTGAATGGTGAGACCTGCAGGCTTTAGTGGTCCAAGGCACAATGTCGCATATAGGGAATAAGGTAACAAATTGATAGATGCGCCTAAATCAATCATGCAGTTGCTCACTGTGGTTTTGCCTAAAGTGCATGGGATAGTGAATGTACCTAGGTCTCGGCACTTAGGTGGTACCTTATGTTGCACGATCGCTGAGGCCTGCGCATTTAGCATTACCTGTGCGCACTCGCCTTTCCTTCGCTTGTTTGTGCACAGCTCCTTCAAAAACTTCGCATACCTAGCGATCTGCCGAACTGCTTCAATAAGGGGAATGTTTATTTCCACCTTACTGAATAACTCGTATAGCTCCTTATCCAGCGCTTCCTTCCTAGCCAAGGGTGCCTGCACAGGGAAAGGCGCAGGTATGTTAGTATGATTCGTGCCCTTGTCTTTCAATTGTGCTTCGCCACGCTGGCTTGTGGCTGGCACTTCTGGTTGCGCGTCTTGCTCTGGTTGCGCATTCTGTTCTGCTGGATCCGGGACTTGCGCAGCTGGTTGCGCGGGCGCCTTCGCGGTCTGCTCTGTTCCTATCGGGCGCCCAGTCCTCAGTGTCACATCGTTGACTCCTCCCTTGGGGTTCTGAATCACTTGCGAAGGCAGGTTGCCATCGCTCTTCTTTAGCTCATACACCGTGGTAGCAATCTGTGATAGCTGCTTTTCAATGGACTCGAACCGCTTGTCATACTTCTCGTCATTTTTGCGCACTGTGTCTGCTAGCTGCCCCACGATATCTTCCAAAGATCGCCTCGGTTGCAGGTTGTTATGCGCTGGTGCGTCAGTGCGGCGATGCGGTGGATTGTAGGGCGCAGCTTGTTGCGTCTGCTGTGGCGCGCGCTGATCCGTGGACTGCCTCTGGAAATTGTTCTCCTCCTTCCATCTGAATCCATTTGCGGCTAGTCCAAAGCGCGGCTGATTGTGCGCCTCTGTGGCCCTCTGTTATCCCATCCTCCAAGAGCATTGACATCTCCAAATTCTTCAAATAGCGTGGGACATTCATCAGTCTTGTGCTCGGTGGACCTGCAGAATCACATACCTTTGGCGCAGCTGGTTGTGCGCTTTGCGCACTCATCAACTTCTGCAGCATGGCCTTCATTTCCTTGATCTCAGCGCTTGTTTCTACCTGATGTATAGGACGAGCACGACTATTTTCAAGTGTTAGCTGATTTCTTACCTGCCCAGCACAGTCTTCTATCAGCTGCCATGCGTCTTTTGGATACATGTTGCAAATGTCGCCTCCTGCGCATGCGTTCAATAACCTCAGCTCCATGGGCAAGCAGTCCATTCAGGAAGTTCTCTATCGGCGCATTCTGGGGTAGGCCATGATTGTAGCAGTTGGCCTCTAGCTCCCTGAAACGCTCGTAATACTCTGACAGTGACTCTCCTGCGCTCTGCCTTGGTGCGGCCAGTTCCCTCCTGAGTAGCGCGATCTTTGCTGCGGGATAGAATTTGTCCAGGAACTTCTTCTGCAGCTGCTCCCATGTGTGAATTGATCCGGCTGGTAAGTTCATCAACAAATGTCTGCCCGTGTCAAACAGCGAAAATGGGAATGCCTTCATTTTCAGCGCCTCATCGCTCTCCCCTTCGGTCTCCATGTTCTCGCAAATGACTAGGAACTCTCGCACATGCTTGACTGGATTTTCGTTGTTCATCCCGTGGAACTTGGGCAGGTGATGAATGAGCGAGCTCCTTAGTTCAAAATGTCCGTCTGGCGAAAGCACGATGCACCATGGCTGGTTAACTGTGATTGGGGCTGACATCTCGCGCACTGTTCTGCGTCGCGTAGCTTGTCGCGCGGGTGGCGCATTATACAGCTCAGCGGCCATCCTTGCTTCAACCTCGCGCTGCACTTCCTCTCTGAACAGGGCTGCGCGGTTATGTGCTCTCGCTTCCTCTGGGGTTCTGTCCCCTAAGTTGTCTCCTACGACACTGTTATCCTCCATGACCTGTTCTAAATCTCAAAGTGAACGAAATTAAAAGATAACTGATGCTACTGCGTCTGTCAGTGCGCAACTGTTTCAAGGTTGCGCAGGCTAATGGTGATTGCGCGTTGTCAGAAACAACAACGAAAATAAAGCAAACTGAAATAACTAATTACTAAAAAGGAAAAACGTAAACTAGCTAAAACTTAGCTGTGTTGCTCCCCGGCAACGGTGCCAAAATTTGATCGCGCGTCGTTGTACGCGTCAAATTAATCCTTCCTCTTCCACTAGTACAGCGGTTAAGTAAGGGTCGATCTCCACAGGGAGCAACCAGTTCAGTTTTAACCAGTGACCTACACTTACGAAAATGGGGGTGTGAGTGATTGGGGTTGCGCGATGCGCGAGTAAACAGTCGTAAACGCAGGGATTTGCACTAGACGTGCGCAGGCAATAGAGATTAAGTACTATGACTATGAGAAGTATCGGCGCAGACAATCCTCTATGAGTGTATTCCTTATCATCGACTCTAAATGTCTATAGCTTGATTTGCTAATGCTAGTGTCCGATCAAGGCTTCCTAACATGTGCGCATGTTCCGATCAAAGTTCATGAGCTATTAATTCTTGAACTAGACTAAACAACTACGAATCCGATCAAGGTAGTAATTGCCTATCCTAGCGCGTTACTCCTAGTTGGCACCGTCAGGCTATTCAACTAGTTTAACATACAACAACAAGCAACAAGAGTAAGATTGCGGTTCAAGGCTTCCCCTACTCATGCAACTAGCTGCCAACAATGTGCACATAATTAATATAAGCAAGCAAGCTATGCATTAAGCGCAAGTCTCAAAGGAAATACTCATAGATTCATGCCCAACCGATACTAAGCGTTTAGCTAGACATGCTAGTAGTAAACATCATAGAAACAGTAAATAATAACTAAAGTATCCAAGAACAATAGCAAACAGTGCGTGCAGGTTGCAGTCTTGGCTGGCGCAGTCGGCTAGCGCAGATCCTCTCAGCAAGCTCGTTTGTTTTCCAGTTTTGCTGCGCAGTGCCTCCTTGGTGTACGAATTGTGAATATGTGATGATGATCCTCGAACCCTAGCCTCCTTCTCTTCTTTATATACTGCTCAGAGGCTCATCCTTGGCAACTTCCAAATCTGGTCGTGTCAGGATTTGGAAACACCATCATCTGCGCATGGCGCACGGCATCTGCTTAGCGCAATCGGTTAGCGCACCGTGGTCGACTCTGCCAATTCTTCTGTTTGCGCCACTAGCTCCGCAGACTGTGTGATGCGGGTTCTAAACGCTGCCTGTTAGCGCGTATCCGACTTAGGCCCTCGTTTTGCCCTGAAATACAAAAACACTGGAAACCAGTAATCTTGTACATAAAATAATGCAAACAAGCATAGGGTTATGATCTAAATAATGCGTATAAATAGGCTCTATCATTCTCCTAGATACCTTTTGACTCTTTGCCCATTGACCTGAAAACTATGCTGGTGCTCGTTTTCTAACTCGATTGTTCCGTAGGGGAAAACCTTGGTAACCGTGTAAGGTCTTGTCCATTTGCTGCGCAACTTCCCAAGCATGAGCTTTAGGCGCGAGGAGAATAATAGTACCTGGTCTCCTGGCTCAAAAGTGCGTCTGAGGATATGTTTGTCGTGAAATGCCTTTGTGCGCGCCTTGTAATCGCGTAGTCCCTCATATGCATCCAGGCGCAGCTCTTCTAATTCGCTCAGCTCAAATGCGCGCTCCTTACCGGCCTCGTCTAAGTTCAGGTTGCAAACGCGCAGTGCCCAGTATGCCTTGTGCTCTAACTCCACTGGCAGGTGGCATGCTTTTCCATAAACCAACCAGAACGGTGAGGTCCCGATCGGTGTCTTATGCGCTGTTCGGTATGCCCACAGTGCATCGTCAAGGCGCTGGCTCCAGTCTTTGCGTGACGCTCTCAGAGTTTTCTCCAGTATGCGCTTGATCTCTCTGTTGGAAACCTCGGCCTGTCCATTCGTCTGAGGGTGGTAAGCGGTGGATGTCTTGTGGCGCACTCCATAATGCTTGAAAACCTGCGCCACTATCCTATTGCAAAAGTGCGTCCCCTGGTCGCTGATGCGCGCGTCGTTGTGCGCGTCAAATTAATTCCTTCCTCTTCCACTTAGTACAGCGGTTAAGTCGGGGTCGAATCCACAGGGAGCAAGTCGATTAGTAAACTGGGGGTGTGAGTGATTGGGTTGCGCAATGCGCGAGTAAACAGTAGTAAACGCAGGAATTGCACTAGACGTGCGCAAGCAGTAGGGATTAAGTACTATGACTATGAGGAGTATCGACGCAGACAATCCTCTATGAGTGTATTCCTTATCATCGACTCTAAATGTCTATAGTTTGGTTTGCTAATGTTAGTGTCCGATCAAGGCTTCCTAACATGTGCGCATGTTCCGATCAAAGTTCATGAGCTATTAATTCTTAAGACTAGCCTAAGCAGCTGCGAATCCTGTCACCGTAGCAACTGATTATCCTAGCGCGTTACTCCTAGTCGTCAACGTCAGGCTATTCAACTAGTTTAACATATAACAAACAAGCAACAAGAGTAAGATTGCGGTTCAAGGCTTCCCCTACTCATGCAACTAGCTATCAACAGTGTGCACAGAATTAATATAAGCAAACAAGCTATGCATTAAGCGCAAGTCTCAAAGGAAATACTCATAGATTCATGCCCAACCGATACTAAGCGTTTAGCTAGACATGCTGGTAGTAAACATCATAGAAATAGTAAAGAATATCTAAAGTATCAAAGAACTAGCAGGTGCGTGCAGGTTGCAGTGTCTCGGCTAGCGCAGGTCCTCGCAGCAAGCTCGTGTGTTTTTGAATCTGGCTCTCTCTCTCTGATGTCTCGCGTCTCTGAGGTGTGTCGTCGTATCTTTCAAACCCTAGCCTTCTTTTCTTTATATACTGCTCATGAGGCCCATCCTTGGCAACTTCCAAATCTGGTGGTGTCAAGATTTGGAAACACCACTCTCTGCGCATGGCGCACGGCACCTTGGTTAGTGCAATCGGTTAGCGCACCGTAGTCGACTCTGCCAACTTCTTTGTTTGCGCCGCTAGCTCCGCAGGCTGTGTGATGCGCTCCTTAAAAGCTGCCTGTTAGCGCTTATCCGACTTAGGCCCTCGTTTCGCTCTAAGATACAAAAACACTGGAAACCAGTAATCTTGTACACAAAATAATGCAAACAAGCATAGGGTTAGGATCTAAATAGTGTGTATAAATAGGCTCTATCAGTCGCTAATGATTACCTTAGGCACTTCGTACCTGCAAAATATGTTAGTCCTTAAAAAGTCAGCGACCGTCTTACCATCATCCTTCCGTGTAGCCTTGGCTTCAACCCATTTGGAGAAATAATCTACTGCGACCAATATATACTCATATCCGGAAGATGGAGGAAATGGCCCCATGAAGTCAATCCCCCAAATATCGAATACTTCATCCACTAGAATTGGCGTCTGCGGCATCTCATTGCGCGCTCATATTCCTCCTGTGCGCTGGCACCTGTCACAGTTCCTGCAGTAGTTATATGAGTCTCCGAACAAGCGCAGCCAATAGAATCCGCAATCCAGAATCTTTCTACTCGTGCGCTTTGGACCGAAGTGTCCTCCACATGCGTGCGCATGACAAAACATCAAAACAGAGTTAATTTCATGGTCAGGCACGCAGCGCCTTAAAATCTGATCAGGTCCAATTCTGAGCATATACGGATCATCCCAAACGTAATGCTTGGACTCATGTTTCAATCTCATGCATTAGGTTTTAGTGAAATGAGGAGGAAACGTACCTGTGACCAGGTAATTTGCAATGTGCGCATACTATGGTACCTTACCTGTCAGCGCCATCAGATGCTCGTCAGGGAATGTCTCCGTGATCTGCCCTGGCTCCTCCGCTTTCACGATCCTGCTCAGGTGGTCCGCGACTGTGTTTTCCGTTCCCTTCTTATCCTTGATCTCCAAGTCGAATTCCTGAAGTAGGAGCACCCAGCGCATCAGGCGCGGCTTAGTTTCTCTCTTGGACATTAGGTAACGGATTGCTGCGTGGTCTGTGTAGACAATGACTTTGGCGCCAAGAACATATGCACGGAACTTCTCCAGCGCAAACACAATTGCCAGAAGTTCCTTCTCCGTAGTAGTGTAGTTCCTCTGCGCAGCGTCCAGTGTGCGCGACGCATAATAAATGGCGTGCGGCTTCTTGTCCACGCGCTGTCCCAGGACTGCACCTACTGCATAGTCGCTCGCGTCGCACATCAGTTCAAATGGCAGGTTTCAGTCTGGTGCGCGCATCACTGGCGCACTTGTCAGCGCCTCCTTCAGCTTATCAAACGCGGCCCTGTACTCCTCAGTAAATTCGAAACACACATCCTTTTGCAAGAGGTTAGACAGGGGTATACAAATTTTAGAGAAATCTTTTATAAAGCGCCTGTAAAACCCAGCATGCCCAAGGAATGATTTCACATCGCGCACGTTAGTGGAATAAGGCAGATTAGCAATAAGATCTATTTTGGCTTTGTCTACCTTGATCCCTTCCTGCGAGACAATATGTCCTAATACTACACCATGCGATATCATGAAATGACATTTTTCATAATTGAGCACTAGGTTTTTCGAAATGCAGCGCGCTAAGACCTTATCAAGATGGGTTATGCATGCGTCAAAGGTACTTCCGTGTACAGTAAAATCATCCATGAACACTTCTATGCATATACCAATCATATCAGAAAAAATGCTCATGACTAGACGTTAGAACGTACCTGGCGCGTTACACAGCCCAAATGACATGCGCCGAAACGCAAACGTACCGAATGGGCAGGTAAACGTGGTCTTCTCTTGATCTTCCGCAGCTATGGGTATCTGATTGTACCCTGAATATCCGTCTAAGAAACAAAAGTAGGGCTTCCTCGCTAATCGATCTAGCATCTGATCCATGAAGGGTAGCGGGAAATGGTCTTTGCGCGTGACTGCGTTAAGCTTCCTGTAGTCGATGCACATGCGCCATCCAGTTTGTATGCGCTTGGGAACTAGCTCGCCTTGCGCATTCTCTTCTACTGTGATTCCTCCCTTCTTTGGCACAACGTGCACTGGACTTACCCATTTGCTGTCTGAGATTGGGTAAATGACTCCTGCGTCAAGCAACTTCAGGATCTCCTTCTGCACCACCTCCATCATATTCGGGTTCAATCTGCGCTGAGGCTCCCTGGATGGTTTGGCACCATCTTCCAACAGAATTCTATGCATGCATACGTCCGGGCTCACTCCGTGCAGGTCAGCAAGTGTCCATCTTATAGCGCGCTGGTTCTTGCGCAGCACCTGCTGTAATCGCGCCTCCTGCTCCTCTTCTAATCCTTTCTTTATGATCACTGGCAGGGTGTCTTCATTTCCCAAGAATATGTACTTGAGGTGTTCTGGGAGTTGCTTCAGCTCGACCTTGGGTGCCTGTTCAATAGAGGGCAAGATTTTATTAGCAGTGCAGACATTAACTAAGTCTTGTACCTATCTGGATTCTGGTTCAGCACTGCTCAGCTCATTCTCTTGCGCCTCCAACTCTGCCTGTGCCAGTGTTTCAGGTTCTTCTGCTGCGCTAGCACATTGCGCATCTGCAACTAAGTCGTCTATGCTGTCCATTGCGTGCACTGTGGCGTCTTCATGAGGGTGCTGCATCCCTTTGAATATGTTAAAATGAATTTCCTCGCCATTAACCTGCATAGAGAGCGTGCCCCTCCACACGTCTATCTTTGTGCGCTCGGTCATCAGAAATGGTCTGCCCAGTAGGATCTGCGCACTGCTTATGCTCGACTCTCCCTCCATTTCTAGGACATAGAAGTCTGCTGGGAACACCAGCTGTCCTACTCGAACTAGAACTCGAACTGAACAACTCATAAAGCTCCTTGTCCAACGCTTCCTTTCTAGCCAATGGTGCCTGCACAGAGAAAGGTGCAGGTATGTTAGTACAATTTATGTCCTTGTTTCTGGACTGAGGCATACCTGGCGTGTTGCCCTGCTGGTTTGTGGCTGGCGCTTCTGGTTGCGCATCTTGCTCTGGTTGCGCATTCTGATCTGCTGGATCCGGGACCTGCGCAACTGGTTGCGCGGGCGCCTGCGCGGTCTGCTCTGTTCCTACTGTGCGCCCAGTCCTCAGTGTCACTGCATTGACTCCTTCTTTAGGGTTTTGAATCACTTGCGAAGGCAGGTTGCCATCGCTCTTTTTTAGCTCATATACTGTGGTTGCGATCTGTGATAACTGCTTTTCGATGGACTCGAACCTTTTGTCATATTTCTCGTCATTTTTGCGCACTGTGTCTGCTAGCTGCCCCACGATATCTTCTAGGGATCGCCTCGGTTGCTGGTTGTTATGCGCTGGTGCGTCATTGCGGCGATGCGGTGGATTGTAGGGCGCAGCTGGTTGCGTCTGCTGTGGCGCGCGCTGATCAGTGGACTGTGAAATTTCAAGTGTCTCTACTTATGCAGATTTGTGAACTAGCAGTTGCTGCAGCACACTCTTGTTCACTTAAATGAAGGCACAGCAGACAATGAATAGGACACAGATTTGTTCACCCAGTTCGGCCAATCTGCCTACGTCTGGGGAGGACTATTCTCCAGTCCTCAATCCACTCAACCAAAGGTTCAGATCACACTAGGTTACAACGCACGCAACCTATGCTACTTTAACCCCGTGTGGACTACTCAACACAATCAGAACAAGCTCTGATTTGTGCCAGCACACCCTCTACAATATGTCAGCCTAGAATAGCTACAATCCTCTTCAAGAACTCAGCCTATTCTAGCCTACACTACTCAGCAGGGTTGCTGCAGCAACAGCTGTAACACCAGCTGAAGCACTCTGTCCGCGTCGCTCCAAGGCCTCCTGCCGAGCCGATCGAACCACTCCAAGAGCGCTGCACGCTCTGAGTAACTCCCCCTCACTCAGTGACCACCTGCCACTAGTGAGTTCTTCCGCACGAACCTCGACCGAGCCTTCCACCCGTCAGCTCTTCCGCGGCTGCCTTTGATCAACCAACAAGCTCCACAGCTCTAAATTGGCTTCCAGATCAAGGCACGAATCAGTCTCTGCAAGACCTGACTCTCTTCTGCAATACGCACCACAGCTCTGCGCTCAACGCTCTGCCCGTGTGTGTTGATCGAAGAACAACTTCCGTAGCACACCCAGAAAGTCCTCTCTCTGAATTTCGTGTCTACCCTCGTGTATCCCTCAGCTTCGATCACCCTCTTCAGCCCTCGAACCTTCTGCTTAAATACCCTCACCACTTTAAGCAATTTTCAGGTTTAGGCCATTGACCCACAAGATCAATTATCTCCTAAAATCTAGGAGATTAGATTTTGATTAATATCTTGAAGCATATCTCCTTCTCTGACTGATAATCCTTGCTGAAATATGCTCAGCAGCATTTTAGAAATTCTTCTAAGCATTTTCACAAAGCTGCCAAACCTTCAAAACTCACCCAGCACAAAACTGTTATTCGGACAGATGAACTAGCTCTTGAACCAGCACCTGCTGCAGCATCCCCTGCTGCATCTGTTGCTGGTTTACTTCTGCTGGCCTCCTTGATTGATTGAGCTGCAGCAGCTCCTTGTTCACAGATGACATATGTTGGTTTTGGCAAAACTGCCACACTTGCATTATCAATCTCCCCCTTGGCATTTTGACAAAACCACTTCATAACTCCACTTCTCAGCCTGCTCTTTCTTCTCCCCCTTTTTGGAACAAAATGACGAGGGGGTGTCTCTACCGGGAGCACTTATGACGGCAATACACAGAGCCCGAGAGAGGCTCTCAGGTCTTCAAACCGAACTGCATCCAGAGCTTTGGTGAAGATATCAGCAAGTTGTTTGGCAGACACAACATGCTGGAGCGAGATGACTTTCTGTTCAACAAGGTCACGGATGAAGTGATGACGGATGTCAATGTGCTTGGTTCTACTGTGCTGGACAGGGTTCTTGGATATGCTGATGGCACTCATATTGTCACAGTAGAGAGTCATGGCATCTTGAGCAACCCCATACTCACTCAGCATTTGCTTCATCCACAACATTTGTGCACAGCAGCTCCCAGCAGCAATGTACTCAGCCTCGGCAGTGGATAGAGAAATGCTATTCTGTTTTCTGCTGAACCAAGAGACCAGGTTATTCCCCAAGAAGAAACATCCTCCCGAGGTGCTCTTCCTGTCTTCTGAGCACCCTGCCCAGTCTGCATCACTGAATCCAACCAGATTAGCCTTTGTGTCTTTAGTATACCATAGACCATAGCCCACAGTTCCCCCGACATACCGAATAATGCGCTTGACCAACTGCATATGGCTGTCTCTTGGACTGGCTTGGAATCTGGCACAGACTCCTACTGCATAGGAAATGTCAGGACGGCTGGCAGTCAGGTAAAGAAGGCTCCCAATCATGCTTCTGTAGACAGTTTGACTTACTTCCAAACCTTGCTCATCTTTAATGGCTTTCACATGAGTAGCAGCAGGAGTACGCTTGTGACTGGCTGAGTCGAGCTGAAATTTCTTCACAAGGGCCTTGCTGTATTTGCTTTGAGCAATAAAGATCCCGTCCATTTTCTGAGTAATCTCCAAACCAAGAAAATAGGAAAGTTCTCCTACCATGCTCATCTGAAATTCTTGCTGCATGTGTTGCACAAACTGCTTCACCAGGTGCTGGGACTTTGATCCAAAGACAATGTCATCCACATATATTTGAGCAATGATCACATCAGACCGAGTTCTTTTGACAAACAAGGTTTTGTCAGCTCCCCCTCGGTTGTAGCCATGATTTTCCAGGAAGATTGTCAATCGCTCATACCAAGCCCGAGGAGCCTGTTTCAGTCCATATAAAGCTTTCTTCAATTTATACACCTGTTCTGGATGATGAGGATCTTCAAAACCTTTTGGTTGAGAGACATAGACTTCTTCAGAGAGATCTCCGTTCAAGAACGCACTTTTAACATCCATTTGATATAATTTGAATCCCAGGCAGCAAGACATTGCTAGAAGCAGTCTGATGGCCTCCAGGCGAGCTACTGGAGCGAAAGTTTCTTCAAAGTCAAGACCTTCAATCTGAGAATATCCCTGGGCAACCAGTCTGGCTTTATTTCTTGTAATGTTGCCCTTTTCGTCAGTTTTATTTTTGAACACCCATTTTGTGCCGATGATGTTTACCCCTTTAGGTCTGTCTACCAAATCCCAGACATCGTGCCTTTCAAACTCTGCCAACTCCTCTTGCATAGCCATAATCCAGAATTCATCACTCATGGCCTCCTTGAAGTTCTTTGGTTCAAGACTGGACATGAAGCATGTATTGAGGTAGGCATGGCCTCTGGTTCTTCTTCTATCTGAGGGATTCCCAATCACATTTGTCAAGGGATGATCCTTCTGTATCTTCTTTGGGGGCTGCCTTGAAGGTGGATCAGGAGCTTCAGTGTGAAAATCCTCAGACAGACTCTCTGCTTGGTCTCTGGAATCTCTGCTTCAGCACTTGCTGTAGCATCTGCTGGAGCCGCAGCTTGTTCACTTCTGGTCTGTCTATCAGACATTTCTTCAGGATCAGAGTCTTCTTCACCAGTGTCAGACTCAGAGTTAGGTCCTTCATCTACATCTTTGACAACCACATTTATTGATTCCATGACAGTCTTTGTTCGCTGGTTGAACACACGATATGCCCTGCTGTTTATTGAATATCCCAAGAATATTCCAGGATCACTCTTTGGATCGAGTTTCTTTCGATACTCCCGGTCTCTCAGAATGAAGCAGTCACTTCCAAAGATGTGAAAGTACTTAACAGTGGGCTTTTTCTGATTCCAGAGCTCATAGCAGGTCTGCATGGTACCTCTTCGCAAGGTAACTCTATTGATGATGTAGCAGGCGGTATTCATGGCCTCTGCCCAGAATTTCAGAGGAATCCTCTTAGCATGGATCATTACCCTGGCCATTTCTTGAATTGTTCGGTTCTTCCGTTCCACCACACCATTTTGCTGAGGAGTAATAGGAGACGAGAACTGATGTGTTATACCCCTTTGTTGACAGAACTCATCCATGTCTTTGTTTTCAAATTCTCTGCCATGATCACTGCGAATGCTGCTGATTCTAAGATTCTTTTCTTGCTCTAGCCGAGACACCAGAGACACAATGACACTCACAGTGTCTGATTTTTCTCTGATAAATTCAATCCAAGTGAATCTAGAATAGTCATCAACACAGACAAATGCATACCTTTTCTTGCCTAGGCTCTCCACTTCCATTGGTCCCATCAGATCCATATGGATCAGCTGAAGAGGCCTGATGGTACCAATATCTTTGACCCGAGGATGTGAAGCCCTCTTTTGTTTCCCAATCTGACAGTCTCCACAGATGGAGTCTGTCTCTCCTTTCAGCAGTGGAATTCCTCTGACCAGCCCTTCTGTGGCAATTCTCTTTAGAGTTCTCAGGTTAACATGTCCCATCCTTTTGTGCCATAAGGTCATTTCCTCGGCCTTTGTCAGCATACATTTCTGAATCCGTGAGTTTGAACTCACATTGAGAAGGTAGCAATTGCTCTTGGATCTGGCTCCTTCCATTATGCACTTTCCAGATTTATCGAGAACTTGGCATGAGTCTCTTGTAAACTTAACTTGTTTAGTTCCATCACACAACTGGCTGATGCTGATAAGATTAGCCTTTAATCCTTCCACCAGAAGAACATTGCTCAGATTTGGCATTCCTTCTACAGCCAAAGTTCCTCTTCCCAGCACCCTTCCTTTCAGACCATTACCAAACTTCACATTTTGTTCCAGACAGGGAGTAATATTCTTCAGAAAGGATCTTTCTCCTGTCATATGGCCTGAACAGCCACTGTCAAAGTACCAGCTTATCTTGTCTGAGGTGCTAGCTGTGCTGACTAGGGCGAGGAGCTGAGCCTGCGCATGTTTCTGCTTGGCAGATTTCCTGGGCGATGTAATTCTGGCATGAGCTGAGGAGCAGTTTCTTTGAATATGTCCTCTGCGACCACAGCTGTAACATTTCTTAAACTTCAAAGCTCTCTTGTTACGGTGAAATAGACATTGCTGCAGCAAGTCCTGGTTCACTCCTTTTTGTGTTTTTGTGCCTCTTCTTGCTGACCTGTATCTGGCCATGTTGCATTCATCTTCACTCAGATCTTCACTTTCACTGGCAGAAAGGGCTTTCTTCTTCATCCGTTTGCTGGTGCAGTTGATCTGTCGATGGCCGTAGCCTGCACAATTCCAGCATTGGACTCCTTTCTTCACTTCGTTCTTTTCTTCTTTACTCTGAGCTGGTTCCTTACCTTTCCTTTTGTTTTCACCGCCCCTCCTGAATTGTTTTCGCGAAGAAGATCTTTTCTCAGTTCTGGATTCCATGTTTTTCAGGAGCTTTCCGAGGTTCTTAACCAGCATGTTTATCTGATCATCTGGATCTGTCTGCTTGCTTTCCGCTTCTGCCTTCAACCCAACATTCTTATCCTGGGAGGTGGTGTCTCCTTTGACCAGTTTCATCTCAAATTGTTTGAGAGACCCCATCAGCTCTTCCAACCTCATGAATCTGACATTTTGTGCTTCTTCAATGGCTGTCACTTTCATGTCAAATTTTGTAGGCAGCGATCTGAGCACCTTTCTGATAAGCTTTTCTTCTGGGATGGGCTCACCAAGGGCATGAGCTTCATTTGCAAGATCACAGAGTTTAGCATTAAACTCAGTGATTGTTTCTTCATCCAGCATCCTTAGATTCTCAAATTGTCTGGCAATTATCTGGAGTCTTGACAGCTTCACTCTATCAGTTCCCTCATGGGCAGTCTGCAGAATCTCCCATGCTTGCTTGGCCATGTCACAGTTTGAGATCAACCTGAAGTTATTAGCATCAACTGCAGCAAAAATTGCATTCAAAGCCTTTGAATTACCAGTTGCTGCAGCACCTTCTTCAACAGTCCACTGCTCTTCAGGTTTTATTCTTGTCACTCCTTGCTCATCTATGGTGATTGGGGGAGACCACTGAATCACAACAGCTCTCCATGTCTTCTCATCAATAGCTTTGAGAAAAGCTTTCATTCTAGCTTTCCAATAACCATAGTTGCTCTCTTCCAGGAGTGGAGGTCTACTCGTGCTCTGTCCTTCCTTCATTGTCTTAGCAACTTCGGAGACACTGTAGGACCTTTTAAACTCTGTGTGTCGAGTTCCCGCTCTGATACCAATTGAAATTTCAAGTGTCTCTACTTATGCAGATTTGTGAACTAGCAGTTGCTGCAGCACACTCTTGTTCACTTAAATGAAGGCACAGCAGACAATGAATAGGACACAGATTTGTTCACCCAGTTCGGCCAATCTGCCTACGTCTGGGGAGGACTATTCTCCAGTCCTCAATCCACTCAACCAAAGGTTCAGATCACACTAGGTTACAACGCACGCAACCTATGCTACTTTAACCCCGTGTGGATTACTCAACACAATCAGAACAAGCTCTGATTTGTGCCAGCACACCCTCTACAATATGTCAGCCTAGAATAGCTACAATCCTCTTCAAGAACTCAGCCTATTCTAGCCTACACTACTCAGCAGGGTTGCTGCAGCAACAGCTGTAACACCAGCTGAAGCACTCTGTCCGCGTCGCTCCAAGGCCTCCTGCCGAGCCGATCGAACCACTCCAAGAGCGCTGAACGCTCTGAGTAACTCCCCCTCACTCAGTGACCACCTGCCACTAGTGAGTTCTTCCGCACGAACCTCGACCGAGCCTTCCACCCGTCAGCTCTTCCGCGGCTGCCTTTGATCAACCAACAAGCTCCACAGCTCTAAATTGGCTTCCAGATCAAGGCACGAATCAGTCTCTGCAAGACCTGACTCTCTTCTGCAATACGCACCACAGCTCTGCGCTCAACGCTCTGCCCGTGTGTGTTGATCGAAGAACAACTTCCGTAGCACACCCAGAAAGTCCTCTCTCTGAATTTCGTGTCTACCCTCGTGTATCCCTCAGCTTCGATCACCCTCTTCAGCCCTCGAACCTTCTGCTTAAATACCCTCACCACTTTAAGCAATTTCCAGGTTTAGGCCATTGACCCACAAGATCAATTATCTCCTAAAATCTAGGAGATTAGATTTTGATTAATATCTTGAAGCATATCTCCTTCTCTGACTGATAATCCTTGCTGAAATATGCTCAGCAGCATTTTAGAAATTCTTCTAAGCATTTTCACAAAGCTGCCAAACCTTCAAAACTCACCCAGCACAAAACTGTTATTCGGACAGATGAACTAGCTCTTGAACCAGCACCTGCTGCAGCATCCCCTGCTGCATCTGTTGCTGGTTTACTTCTGCTGGCCTCCTTGATTGATTGAGCTGCAGCAGCTCCTTGTTCACAGATGACATATGTTGGTTTTGGCAAAACTGCCACACTTGCATTATCAGACTGCCTCTGGAAATTGTTCTCTTCCCTCCATCTGAATCCATTTGCGGCAAGCCCAAAGGGCGGCTGATTCTGCCTCTGCGGCCCTCTGTTGTCCCATCCTCCAAGAGCGTTGACATCTCCAGATTCTTCAAAAAGTGTTGGGCATTCATCTGTCTTGTGCTCGGTGGACCTGCAGAATTTACATACCTTTGGCGCAACTGGTTGTGCGCTCTGCGCACTCATCAATTTCTGCAGCATGGCATTCATT
The DNA here is from genome assembly GCA_963678935.1 of Umbilicus rupestris. Classification (NCBI taxonomy): domain Eukaryota; kingdom Viridiplantae; phylum Streptophyta; class Magnoliopsida; order Saxifragales; family Crassulaceae; genus Umbilicus; species Umbilicus rupestris. Next base: position 3,974,609 of record OY787627.1, read on the forward strand.
TCCTTGATCTCAGCGCTTGTTTCGACCTGATGCACAGAACGAGCACGACTATTTTCAAGCGTTAGCTGATGTCTTACCTGCCCAGCAGAGTCTTCTATCAGCTGCCACGCATCCTCTGGGTACATGTTGCAAATGTCCCCGCCTGCGCATGCATTCAGTAGTCGCAGCTCCATGGGAAGCAGCCCATTCAGAAAGTTCTCTATCAGCACATTCTGGGGCAGGCCGTGATTGTAACAGTTGGCCTCCAGCTCCCTGAAACGCTCGTAATATTCTGACAGAGACTCCCCTGCGCTCTGCCTTGGCGCGGCCAGTTCCCTTCTGAGCAGCGCAATCTTTGCTGCTGGATAGAATTTATCTAGGAATTTCTTCTGCAGCTGCTCCCATGTGTGAATGGATCCTGCGGGTAAATTCATCAACCAATGTCTGGTTGTATCACACAATGAAAATGGGAATGCCTTCATTTTTAGCGCCTCATCACTCTCCCCTTCGGTCTTCATGTTCTCGCAAATGACTAGGAACTCTCGCACATGCTTGACTGGATTTTCGTTGTTCATCCCGTGGAACTTGGGCATGTGATGGATGAGCGAGCTTCTTAGCTCAAAAAGACCGCCTGGTGGAAGCACGATGCACCATGGCTGGTTAACAGTGATAGGGGCTGACATCTCGCGCACTGTTATGCGTCGCGCGGCTTGTTGCACGGGTGGCGCATGATACACTTCAGCGGCCCTCCTTGCTTCAACCTCGCGCTGCAGTTCCTCTCTGAACAGGGCTGCGCGGTTATGTGCTCTTGCTTCCTCTGGGGTTCTGTACCCCAAGTTGTCTCCTACGACACTGTTATCCTCCATAACCTGTTCTGAATCTCAAAGAAAATGAAATTAAAAGATAACTAATGTTGTTGCGTCTGTCAGTGCGCAACTAGAATCTGCGCAGCGCAACTATTTCAAGGTTGCGCAAGCTAATGGTGATTGCGCGCTGTCAGAAACAACAACGAGAAAACAAACTGGAATAACTAGTTACTAAAAATGAAAAAAAATGTAAGCTAGCTAAAACTTAGCTGTGTTGCTCCCCGGCAACGGCGCCAAAATTTGATCGTGCGTCGTTGTGCGCGTCAAATATAATCCTTCCTCTTCCACTCAGTACAGCGGTTAAGTAAGGGTCGATCTCCACAGGGAGCAAATAGTAAGTCTTTAGCTAGCAACCTACACTTACGAAAATGGGGGGGTGTGTGAGTGATTGAAATGCGCGATGCGCAAGTGAACAGTAACCAGTGTAACGCAGGAAATTTGCACTAGACGTGCGCAAGCAGTAGAGATTAAATACTATGATTATGAGAAGCATTGGGCAGACAATCCTCTACGAGTGCATTCCTTATCATCGACTCTAAATGTCTATAGTTTTCGGTTTACTTGGGTTAGTGTCCGGTCAAGGCTTTCTAACACGTGCGCATGTTCCGTTCAAAGTTCATGTGCTATTAATCCTTAGAACATAGACTAAAACAGCTGCGAATCCGTTCAAAGTAGCAACTGATCACCCTAGCTCGTTACTCCTAGTTGTCACCGTAAAGCTATCAACTAGTTTAACATATGACAAGCAAGCAACACAAGTAAGATTGCGGTTCAAGGCTTCCCCTACTCATGCAACTGGCTGTCTCCGTATGCACAGGATTAATACAAGTAAGTAAACTATGCATTAAGTTCAAGTCTCAAAGAAAATACATCATAGATTCATGCCCAACCAACACTAAGAGTTTAGCTAGACATGCTAGTGATAAACATCATAGAATAGTAAATAATAACTAATGTATCTGAGAAAACAGTAGCAAACAGTGCGTGCAGCTTGTCTTCTCGGCTGGCGTAGTCGGCTGGCGCAAATCCTCTCAATGAGTCCGTGTGTTTTCCAGTTTGTCGCTCTCTCGTGGGGTGTTGCCTCTCTGTGTGTGTCCGAAAGTCTCCGAGCCTCTTCTGCGTTGCCCTAGCCTTCCTCTTGTTTATATACTGCTTGGGAAGCTCACTTTTGGCAACTTCCAAATCTGGTCACGTCAAGATTAGGCAGTACTGGACTTTGCGCTTGGCGCACGGCATCGGCTAGCGCATGGGCTAGCGCACCTCGGCTGACTCTCGCCAACTTCTCTCCTGTTTGTGCTGCTAGCTCCGCAGGCGGATCTTTCACTCCTAGAACGCTGCCTGTTAGCGCGTATCCGACTCAAAGACTCGTTCCTGCGCAGGTTCCTGCGCAGCACCTGCTGTAATTGCGCCTCCTGCTCCTCTTCTAATCCTTTCTTTATGATTACTGGCAGGGTGTCTTCATTTCCCAATAATATGTACTTGAGGTGCTCTGGGAGTTGCTTCAGCTCGACCTTGGGTGCCTGTTCAATAGAGGGCAAGATTTTATTAGCAGTGCAGACTTTAACTAAGTCTTGTACCTGTCTGGATTCTGGTTCAGCACTGCTCAGCTCCTCCTCCTGCGCTTCCAACTCTGCCAGTGCCAGTGTTATGGGTTCTTCTGCTGCGCTCACACATTGCGCATCTGCGACCAAATCATCTAAGCTGTCCATTGCGTGCACAGTGGCGTCTTCATGAGGGTGCTGCATCCCCTTGAATATGTTGAAATGAATTTCTTCGCCATCAACCTCCATGGAGAGCGTGCCCCTCCACACGTCTATCTTTGTGCGCGCGGTCATCAGAAATGGTCTGCCCAGTAAGATCTGCGCACTGCCTGTGCTCGACTCACCCTCCATTTCCAGGACATAGAAGTCTGCTGGGAACACCAGCTCTCCTACTCGAACTAGAACGTCCTCGATCATGCCCGTAGGTTGCTTGCACGACCGATCTGCTAGCGGAATGGTGAGACCTGCAGGCTTTAGTGGTCCAAGGCGCAATGACGCATATAGGGAATAGGGTGGCACATTTATAGACGCGCCTAAGTCAATCATGCAATTGCTCACTGTGGTCTTACCTAAAGTGCATGGGATGGTAAACGTACCTGGGTCTCGGCATTTAGGTAGTACCTTATGTTGCACGATTGCTGAGGCCTACGCATTGAGCATCACCTGCGCGCACTCGCCTTTCCTTCTCTTGTTTGTGCACAGCTCTTTTAAAAACTTGGCGTACCTAGGGATCTGTCGAACTGCTTCAATAAGGGGAATGTTTATTTCCACCTTACTGAATAACTCGTAGAGCTCCTTATCGAGCGCTTCCTTCCTAACCGATGGTGCCTGTACAGGGAAAGGTGCAGGTATGTTAGTACGATTCGTGCCCTTGTCTTTTCATTGTGTCATACCTGGCGCTTCGCCCTGCTGGCTTGTGGCTGGCCCTTCTAGTTGCGCGTCTTGCTCCGGTTGCGCATTCTGCTCTGTTGGATCCGGGACTTGCGCAAGTGGTTGCGCGGGCGCCTTCGTGGTCTGCTCTGTTCCTATCGTGCGCCCAGTCCTCAGTGTCACAGCGTTGACTCCTCCCTTGGGGTTCTGAATCACTTGTGAAGGCAGGTTGCCATCGCTCTTTTTCAGCTCATACACCGTGGTAGCGATCTGTGATAGCTGCTTCTCAATGGACTCGAACCTCTTGTCATATTTCTCATCATTCTTGCGCACTGTGTCTGCTAGCTGCCCCACGATATCTTCTAAGGATCGCCTCGGCTGCTGGTTGGTCTGCGCTGGTGCGTCAGTGCGGCCATGCGGTGGATTGTAGGGCGCAGCTTGTTGCGTCTGCTGTGGTGCGCGCTAATCCGTGGACTGCCTCTGGAAATTGTTTTCCTCCTTCCATCTGAACCCATTTGCGGCTAGGCCAAAAAGCGGCTGATTTTGCCTCTGTGGCCCTCTGTTATCCCATCCTCCAAGAGCATTGACATCTCCTTATTCCTGAAACAGCGTGGGACATGCATCGGTTTTGTACTCAGTGGAATTGCAGAATTCGCATACCTTTGGCGCAACTGGTTGTGCACCTTGCGCACTCATCAACTTCTGCAGCATGGCCTTCATTTCCTTGATCTCAGCGTTTGTTTCTACCTGATGCACAGAACGAGCACGACTATTTTCAAGTGTTAGCTGAGTCTTCTATCAGCTGCCACGGGTCCTCTGGGTACATGTTGCAAATGTCGCCTCCTGCGCATGCGTTCAATAATCTCAGCTCCATGGGCAGCAATCCAATCAGGAAATTCTCTATCAGCACATTTTGGGGCAGGCCGTGATTGTAGCAGTTGGCCTCTAGCTCCCTAAAACGCTCGTAATACTCTGACAACGACTCTCCTGCGCTCTACCTAGGTGCGGCCAGCTCTCTCCTGAGTAGCGCGATCTTTGCTGCTGGGTAGAACTTGGTCCAGGAACTTCTTCTTCAGCTGTTCCCATGTGTGAATTGATCATGCTGGTAAGTTCATTAGCCAATGCCTGGCCGTGTCACACAATGAAAATGGGAATGCTTTCATCTTCAGCGCTTCGTCGCTCTCCCCTTCGGCCTTCATGTTCTCGCAAATGTCTAGGAACCCACGCACATGCTTGACTAGATTCTCGTTGTTCATCCCGTGGAACTTGGGCATGTGATGAATGAGCGAGCTCCTTAGCTCAAAATGACCGTCTGGTGGAAGCACTATGCACCATGGCTGGTTAACCGTGAGTGGGGCTGACATTTCGCGCATTGTTCTGCGTCGCGCGGCCTGTCGCGCGGGTGGCGCATTATACACTTCAGTGGTCATCCTTGCTTCAACCTCGCGCTGCACTTCCTCTCTGAACAGGGCTGCGCGGTTATGTGCCCTCGCTTCCTCTGGGGTTCTATCCCCTAAGTTGTCCCCAACGACACTGTTATCCTCCATGACCTATTCTAAATCTCAAAGAAAATGAAATTAAAAGATAACTAAGCTGTTGCGTCTGTCAGTGCGCAACTAGAATTTGCGCAGCGCAACTAGAATTTGCGCAGCGCAACTAGAATTTGCGCAGCGCAACTGTTTCAAGGTTGCGCAGGCTAATGATGATTGCGCGCTGTCAGAAACAACAACGAAAATAAAGCAAACGAAAATAACTAACTATTATAAAAGAAATCTTAAGCTAATTAAAGCTTATCTGTGTCGCTCCCCGGCAACGGCGCTAAAATTTGATGCGCGCGTCATTGTGCTCGTCAAATATAATCCTTCCTCTTCCACTTAGTACAGCGGTTAAGTCGGGGTCGAATCCACAGGGAGCAAGTAGATTAGCTTTAACTAGTAACCTGCACTTACGAATACTGGGGGTGTGAGTGATTGGGTTGCGCAATGTGCGAGTAAACAGTAGTAAAATGCAGGAGTTGCACTAGACGTGTGTAGGCAGTAGAGATTAAGTACAATGACTATGAGAAGTATCGGCGCAGACAATCCTCTATGAGTGTATTCCTTATCATCGACTCTAAATGTCTACAGTTTGGTTTGCTAATGTTAGTGTCCGATCAAGGCTTCCTAACATGTGCGCATGTTCCGATCAAAGTTCATGAGCTATTAATTCTTAAGACTAGCCTAAGCAGTTACGAATCCTGTCACAGTAGCAACTGATTATCCTAGCGCGTTACTCCTAGTCGTCACCGTCAGGCTATTCAACTAGTTTAACATATAACAAACAAGCAACAAGAGTAAGATTGCGGTTCAAGGCTTCCCCTACTCATGCAGCTAGCTGTCAACAGTGTGCACAGAATTAATATAAGCAAACAAGTTATGCATTAAGCGCAAGTCCCAAAGGAAATACTCATAGAATCATGCCCAACCGATACTAAGCGTTTAGTTCGACATGCTAGTAGTAAACATCATAGAAATAGTAAATAATATCTAAAGTATCAAAGAAACAGCAACTAGCAGGTTGCAGTGTCTTGGCTGGCGCAGTCGGCTAGCGCAAGTCCTCGCATCAAGCTCGTGTGTTATTCTGTTTGGTTGCTCTCTCGTGTGCTGTGATGATCATCAATGTTATATCTCAAACCCTAGCCTTCTTCTCTTTATATACTGCTCATGAGGCCCATCCTTAGCAACTTCCAAATCTGGTGGTGTCAAGATTTGGAAACACCACTATCTGCGCATGGCGCACTGCTCCTGGTTAGCGCAAACGGCTAGCGCACCGTAGTCGACTCTGCCAACTTCTCTTGTTTGAGCCGCTAGCTCCGCAGGCTGTGTGATGCGCGTCCTAAACGCTACCTGTTAGCGCGTATCCGACTTAGGCCCTCGTTTTGCCCTGAGATACAAAAACACTGGAAACCAGTAATCTTGTACACAAAATAATGTAAACAAGCATAGGGTTAGGATCTAAATAATGTGTATAAATTGGCTCTATCACTATTCTAGATAGATATCAGTAGAGGGTGAGCAGACACAAGTCAGAGCCTGTTCTGATTGTGTGCGAAGATCCACCTAAGGTTGAGTAGCATAGATTGCGTGGGTTGTAACCGTGGGTACTTGGAATCCATCAGAATAGTGGATTAAGGACTGAGAAGAGTCCTCCCCAGACGTAGGCAATTTGGCTGAATTGGGTGAACAAACTTGTGTCCTTGATCTTTCCTGTTGAAGCAGTTTACTGGTGAACAAGAGTGATGATGCAAGTATGGCAGTGTTTGACAAAACCAGCATAAGTGAACAAGGAGCTGCTACAGCTCAAATTATCAAGCAAGCCAAGCAGAAGTGAACTAGCAGCAGCTGCAGCAGGGGATGCTGCAGCAGGAGCTTGTTCAACAGGCTGGTTCAACTGACCAAGCATAGCAGCTGCCTGGGCTTGTCCGGAATGGCTGGAAACTCTATGCAGAGCCTCTGAAGAATTTCTAAATTGCTGAAGAGTTTATTCCAGAGAGGTTTACTAGTCAGAGGAGGAGATTTGCATTGGAGATAATAATCAAATCTAATCTCTTAGATTTTAGGAGATAATTGATCTTGTTGGGATAATTGCCTAAACCTGGAAATTGCTTAAAGTGGTGCAGCTATTTAAGCAGAAGGTGTTCAGGGCTGAAGAGGCTGATCGAAGCGGAGGTATACACGAGTGCATACACAGAATTCACGGAGAGCAATTTGTTGTGTGCGACGGGAGTTTACTTCGATCATCACCCAAGAGCAGAGCGTTGAGCGCAGAGCTGAGGTGAGAGTTGCAGAAGAGAATCAGGACTTGCAGAGTCTGATTCGTGCTTGATCTGGAAGCCAATTCAGAGCTGGGGAGCTTGTTGGTTGATCAAGGGCAGCCGCGGAAGAACTGACGGGTGGAAGGCTCGGTCGAGTGTCGTGCGGCAGTACTCACTAGTGGCAGGTGGTCACTGAGTGAGGGGGAGTTACTCAGAGTGTGCAGCGCTCTTGGAGAGGTTTGATCGGCTCGGCAGAAGGCCTTGGAGCGACGTGGACATTGTGCTTCAGCTGTGTGTTACAGCTGTTGCTGCAGCAACCCTGCTTAGTAGTGTAATTTAGAATAGGCTGAGTTCTTTGAGAGGATTGTAGCTATTCTAGATTGACATATTGTAGAGGGTGTGCAGACACAAATCAGAGCTTGTTCTGATTGTGTTGAGTGGTCCACATAAGGTTGAGTAGCATAGGTTGCGTGAGTTGTAACCTAGTGAACTTGGAACCTTCAGTTGAGTGGATTGAGGACTGGAGAATAGTCCTCCCCAGACGTAGGCAGATTGGCCGAACTGGGTGAACAAACCTGTGCCTTGTTCATTGCTTGCTGTGACAATATTTAAGTGAACAAGAGTGTGCTGCAGCAACTGCTTGTTCACAGAATCTGTCGAACTAAGACACTATGAATTTTCAATTGGTATCAGAGCGGGAACTCGACCCACAGAGTTAAAAGATCCTACAGTGTCTCTGAAGAAGCCAAGGCAATGAAGGAAGGACAGAGCACAAGCAGACCTCCATTATTGGAAGAGAGCAATTATGGATATTGGAAAGCTAGAATGAAAGCCTTTCTCAAGGCTATTGATGAGAAGACATGGAGAGCTGTTGTGGTTCAGTGGTCTCCCCCAATCACCATGGATGAGCAAGGAGTGACTAGAATAAAACCTGAAGAGCAATGGACTACTGAAGAAGGTGCTGCAGCAACTGGTAATTCAAAGGCTTTGAATGCAATTTTTGCTGCAGTAGATGCTAACAATTTCAGGTTGATATCAAACTGTGATATGGCCAAGCAAGCATGGGAAATTCTGTAGACTGCTCATGAGGGAACTGACAGAGTGAAGCTGTCAAGACTCCAGATAATCGCCACACAATTTGAGAATCTAAGAATGCTGGATGAAGAAACAGTCACTGAGTTTAATGCTAAACTCTGTGATCTTGCAAATGAAGCTCATGCTCTTGGTGAACCCATCCCTGAAGAAAAGCTTATCCGAAAGGTTCTCAGATCATTGCCCACAAAATTTGACATGAAAGTGACAGCCATTGAAGAAGCTCAAAATGTCAGATTCATGAAGTTGGAAGAACTGATGGGATCTCTCAAACAATTTGAGATGAAGCTGGTTAAAGGAGACACCCTTCCTAAGGATAAGAATGTTGGATTGAAAGCTGAAGCAGAAACCAAGCAGACAGGTCCAGATGATCAGATGAGCATGCTTGTTAAGAACCTTGGGAAGTTACTGAAAAACATGGAATCCAGAACTGAGAGAAGCTCTTCTTCGCAAAGACAATTCAGAAGGAGCGGTGAAAGTAATAGGAAAGGAAAGGAACCGGCTCAGAGTGAAGATGGAAAGAAAGAAATGAAGAAGGGAGTCCAATGCTGGAATTGTGCAGGCTATGGTCATCGACAAATCAACTGCACCAGCAAACGGATGAAAAAGAGAGCTCTTTCTGCCAGTGGAAGTGAAGATGAGAAAGAACTGAGTGAAGATGAATGCAACATGGCCAGATACAGGTCTGCAAGAAGAGGCACAAAAACACAGAAAAGATTGAACCAGGACTTGCTACAGCAATCTCTACATCATCGTTACAAGAGAGCTTTAAAGTATAAAAAATGTTACAGCTGTGGTCGCAAAGGTCATATTCAAAGAAATTGTTTCTCAGCTCGTGCCAGAATTGCATCACCCAGGGAATCTGTCAGGCAGAAACATGCGCAGACTCAGCTCCTCGCTCTTGTCAGCACAGCTAGCACCTCGGACAAGATAAGCTGGTACTTTGATAGTGGTTGTTCAAGTCATATGACAGGAGAAAGATCCTTTCTGAAAAACATTACTCCCTGTTTGGAACAACGTGTGAAGTTTGGTAATGGTCTGAAAGGAAGAGTTCTGGGAAGAGGAACTTTGGCTGTGGAAGGAATGCCGAGTCTGAGCAATGTTCTTTTGGTGGAAGGGTTAAAGGCTAATCTCATTAGCATCAGCCAACTGTGTGATGGGACTAAACAAGTAAAGTTTATGAAAGACTCATGCCAAGTCCTCGACAAATCTGGAAAGTGTATAATGGAAGGAGCCAGATCAAAGAGCAACTGTTACCTTCTCAATGTGAGTTCAAACTCACGGATTCAGAAATGTTTGCTGACAAAGGCAGAGGAAATGACTTTATGGCAAAAAAGGATGGGACATGTTAACCTGAGAACTCTAAAGAGAATTGCCACAGAAGGGCTTGTCAGAGGAATTCCACTGCTGAAAGGAGAGACAGACTCCATCTGTGGAGACTGTCAGATTGGGAAACAGAAGAAGGCCTCACATCCACGAGTCAAAGATATTGGTACCACCAGGCCTCTACAGCTGATTCACATGGATCTGATGGGACCAATGGAAGTCGAGAGCCTAGGCAAGAAAAGGTATGCATTTGTCTGTGTTGATGATTATTCCAGATTCACTTGGATTGATTTTATCAGAGAAAAATCAGATACTGTGAGTGTCATTGTGTCACTGGTGTCTCGGTTAGAGCAAGAGAAGAATCTCAGAATCAGCAGCATTCGCAGTGATCATGGCAGAGAATTTGAAAACAAAGACATGGATGAATTCTGTCAACAAAGGGGTATAACACATCAGTACTCCTCTCCCATTACCCCTCAGCAAAATGGTGTGGTGGAACGGAAGAACCGAACAATTCAAGAAATGGCCAGAGTGATGATCCATGCTAAGAGGATTCCTCTGAAATTCTGGGCAGAGGCCATGAATACCGCATGTTACATCATCAATAGAGTCACCTTGCGAAGGGGAACCAAGCAGACCTGCTATGAGCTCTGGAATCAGAAAAAGCCCACGGTTAAATACTTCCATATCTTTGGAAGTGACTGCTTCATTCTGAGAGACCGGGAGTATAGAAAGAAACTCGATCCTAAGAATGATCCTGGAGTGTTCTTGGGATATTCAACAAACAACAGGGCATATCGTGTTTTCAACCAGCGAACAAAGACTGTCATGGAGTCCATAAATGTTGTTGTCAATGATGCAGAAGAAGCATCTATCCCTGATTCTGACACTGATGAAGAAGACTCTGATCTTGAAGAAATGCCTGATAGACAGACCAGAAGTGAACAAGCTGTGGCTCCAGAAGATGCTACAGCAAGTGCTGAAGCAGAAATTCCAGATGACCAATCAGAAAGCCTGTCTGATGATTTTCACACCGAGGCTCCTGATCCACCTTCAAGGCAGCCCCCAAACAAGATTCAGAAGAATCATCCCTTGACAAATGTGATTGGTGATCTCTCAGACAGAAGAAGAACCGGAAGTCATGCCTATCTCAATACATGTTTCATGTCCAGCATTGAACCAAAGAATTTCAAGGAGGCCATGAGTGATGAATTCTGGATTATGGCTATGCAGGAGGAATTGGCAGAGTTTGAAAGACATGATGTTTGGGATCTGGTGGACAGACCAAATGGGGTGAACATTATAGGCACAAAATGGGTGTTCAAAAACAAAACTGATGAAAAGGGCAACATTACACGAAATAAAGCCAGACTGGTTGCCCAGGGATATTCTCAGATTGAGGGTCTAGACTTTGATGAAACATTTGCTCCAGTAGCTCGCCTGGAGGCTATCAGACTGCTTCTAGCAATGTCTTGCTGCCTGGGGTTCAAATTATATCAAATGGATGTTAAAAGTGCGTTCTTGAATGGAGATCTCTCTGAAGAAGTTTATGTCTCTCAACCAAAAGGTTTTGAAGATCCTCATCATCCAGAACATGTATATAAATTGAAGAAAGCTTTACATGGACTCAAACAGGCTCCTCGAGCATGGTATGAGCGGTTGACAGTTTTCCTGGAAAAACATGGCTACAACCGAGGGGGAGTTGACAAAACCTTGTTTGTCAAAAGAACTCAGTCTGATGTGATCATTGCTCAAATATATGTGGATGATATTGTCTTTGGATCAAAGTCCCAGCACCTGGTGAAGCAGTTTGTGAATCACATGCAGCAAGAATTTCAAATGAGCATGGTAGGAGAACTTTCATACTTTCTTGGTTTGGAGATTACTCAGAAAAAGGATGGTATCTTTATTGCTCAAAGTAAATACAGCAAGTCCCTTGTGAAGAAATTCCAGCTAGATTCAGCAAGTCACAAGCGAACCCCTGCTGCCACTCATGTGAAAGCCATCAAAGACGAGCACGGTATGGAAGTGAGTCAGACTGTCTACAGAAGCATGATTGGGAGCTTGCTTTACCTGACTGCCAGCCGTCCTGACATTTCCTATGCAGTAGGAGTTTGTGCCAGATTTCAAGCTTGTCCTAGAGACAGTCATCTGCAGTTGGTCAAGCCCATCATTCGGTATGTAGGAGGAACTGTGGACTATGGCTTGTGGTACACTAAAGACACGAATGCTAATCTGGTCGGATACAGTGATGCAGACTGGGCAGGTTGCTCCGAGGACAGGAAGAGCACTTCGGGAGGATGCTTTTTCTTGGGGAATAACCTGGTATCTTGGTTCAGCAGAAAACAAAATAGCATTTCTCTATCCACTGCCAAGGCTGAGTACATTGCTACTGGGAGCTGCTGTGCACAGATGTTGTGGATGAAGCAAATGCTGAGTGAGTATGGGATTGCTCAAGATGACATGACTCTCTACTGTGACAATATGAGTGCCATCAGCATATCTAAGAACCCGGTTCAGCACAGCAGAACCAAGCACATTGACATTCGTCATCACTTCATTCGTGATCTAGTTGAAAAGAAAGTCATTTCGCTCCAGCATGTTGTGTCTGCCAAACAACTTGCTGATATCTTCACCAAAGCTCTGGATGCAGCCCGGTTTGAAGACCTGCGAGCCTCTCTAGGGCTCTGCGTGTTGCCTCCATAAGTTTTCCCAGACACCCCCCCTCGTCATTTATTCCAAAAAGGGGGAGGAGAAGAGCAGGCTAAGAAGTGGAGGTGCGAAAACTGAAATCTCTGGTGGGTTTTGTCAAAATGCCAAGGGGGAGATTGATGATGCAAGTATGGCAGTGTTTGACAAAACCAGCATAAGTGAACAAGGAGCTGCTACAGCTCAAATTATCAAGCAAGCCAAGCAGAAGTGAACTAGCAGCAGCTGCAGCAGGGGATGCTGCAGCAGGAGCTTGTTCAACAGGCTGGTTCAACTGACCAAGCATAGCAGCTGCCTGGGCTTGTCCGGAATGGCTGGAAACTCTATGCAGAGCCTCTGAAGAATTTCTAAATTGCTGAAGAGTTTATTCCAGAGAGGTTTACTAGTCAGAGGAGGAGATTTGCATTGGAGATAATAATCAAATCTAATCTCCTAGATTTTAGGAGATAATTGATCTTGTTGGGATAATTGCCTAAACCTGGAAATTGCTTAAAGTGGTGCAGCTATTTAAGCAGAAGGTGTTCAGGGCTGAAGAGGCTGATCGAAGCGGAGGTATACACGAGTGCATACACAGAATTCACGGAGAGCAATTTGTTGTGTGCGACGGGAGTTTACTTCGATCATCACCCAAGAGCAGAGCGTTGAGCGCAGAGCTGAGGTGAGAGTTGCAGAAGAGAATCAGGACTTGCAGAGTCTGATTCGTGCTTGATCTGGAAGCCAATTCAGAGCTGGGGAGCTTGTTGGTTGATCAAGGGCAGCCGCGGAAGAACTGACGGGTGGAAGGCTCGGTCGAGTGTCGTGCGGCAGTACTCACTAGTGGCAGGTGGTCACTCAGTGAGGGGGAGTTACTCAGAGTGTGCAGCGCTCTTGGAGAGGTTCGATCGGCTCGGCAGAAGGCCTTGGAGCGACACGGACATTGTGCTTCAGCTGTGTGTTACAGCTGTTGCTGCAGCAACCCTGCTGAGTAGTGTAATTTAGAATAGGCTGAGTTCTTTGAGAGGATTGTAGCTATTCTAGATTGACATATTGTAGAGGGTGTGCAGACACAAATCAGAGCTTGCTCTGATTGTGTTGAGTGGTCCACATAAGGTTGAGTAGCATAGGTTGCGTGAGTTGTAACCTAGTGTACTTGGAACCTTCAGTTGAGTGGATTGAGGACTGGAGAATAGTCCTCCCCAGACGTAGGCAGATTGGCCGAACTGGGTGAACAAACTTGTGCCTTGTTCATTGCTTGCTGTGACAATATTTAAGTGAACAAGAGTGTGCTGCAGCAACTGCTTGTTCACAGAATCTGTCGAACTAAGACACTACGAATTTTCAAAGAGTGTGTTGTAGCAACTGCTTGTTCACAAATCAGTTTATTAGAGGCGCTGCGAATTTCACACTTTAATGACTAAAGTCTTAGAATCCACCATTCAAGATGAGCATGGTTGGAGAACTATCATATTTCCTTGGTCTTCAAGTCACTCTGAAGCAAGATGGAATATTTATCTCTCAAAGCAAGTAAGGGAAGAATTTGTTGAAGAAGTTTGACATAGACAAAGCAAGCCACAAACGAATGCCTGCAGCTAACTACACAAAACTGGGTAAGGATGAAGCAGGAGCTGAGGTTGATCAAACTCTATACCAAAGCATGAATGGAAGCCTGTTGTATCTTACGGCTAGCCGACCAGACATCTCCTATGCTGTGGGAGTATGTGCAAGATACCAGGCTTGTCCAAAGGAAAGCCACCTTCAACTGGTGAAGAGAATCATCAAATATATTGGTGGAACAACGAACTATGGCCTATGGTACACCAAGGATACCATCTCGTGGGATATTGTGATGCGGACTGGGCAGGATGTTCAGAAGACAGGAAGAGCACGTTGATGAGCGGACAAATGACCTTATATTTGTCCATATTTTCCCCTTACTTCTTGTTTGTTCCGCTATTTTATAAAGTCATTTGATGTTTTCTTTGCCCATTTCAGGTTAGAAATGTATACTACATGATATGAAGTGGTGCGAAGAAAATCTGGATGAATTCTAGTTGATCAAGAGCAAAATCAAGCAAAAGGCTAGTTTGATTCGTCCATGACTGACCTATTCAGCTTCGAAGGCTCACTGAGCACACGTTTCTTATCCGATTAAGGCTTGCCATGTCTTGTTGGAAAGCTAACTCAAAGGGGTACAAATTCATAGTTTGCATCAAGACATAATTCGAAGGTTTAAGGGGTCAAAACAGACGAGATTCCAGCGCTGCAGATTTGGATCTCCCAAAGAGGAATTCAGGATAGGCCGAATCACTATTGATTCGGCCAAAGAAAGGTGATTCGGGCAAGCATGATACTTCACTACAGCACTGAACAGATGATTCGCACGAATCAACTCAAGGCTTGCCCGAATCAAAGTTGATTCGGGGAGAATTTGCCTGTAGATCAAATCTGGGCAGACTGACCTGTTTATCTTCGAAGGCTTGCCGAGCGCGCGATTCTTATCCGATTGGGACGTTCTATAGCTTGTTGGAAAGTTAATTCACAGATCTACAACTTCCTAGTTTACGTCAAGACGTAAATCAAAGGTTTAAAGTGTCAAAAAAGCTAGTTGCTAACTGCAGAAGTGATTCGGCCGAATCACTCTCAGCTGCACGAATCGACCTGATCCGGGGAAAGTCTTGAAGGTTTGACCGAATCACTTGAGGGGTTGACCGAATCAAAAGTGATTCGGCCAGGATAAGTGATTCGCCCAAACTCAAAACAACACTGAGAAAAAGATTCGAGCGAATCACATGGGCATTGACCGAATCAAGTGATTCGGTCACTTCGGGCACTTATTGGAAATCTTCACAAAGTATAAATAGAAGGAGATAGAAGTGAAGAAAGAAGAGCTTGCTTTTCTCTCAACCCTAAAAGGGAGCTTCCACATTTTCTCAACCCTAGGCGACTGGAGCTCGGAGAAGACCAAGCTTGGGTGAAGACCCAAGCTTGGATGGAAGATTCTACATCAACCTCTCTTAAACCCTTTAGCTTTGTATTTACATTCATGCTTTCCTTAGTTGTCATGTTTTTGTGCACACTCATTATGAGTGAGTAGTTGTTCTTGTGGTTGGGGATTAAATGGATCCCCTAGGATTGGATATGATGTAGAACTCTAATTTATTGCATTGAATGAAGTTTGGTTTGATTATATTGTGCCCTAGCTATGTATTCATTGTATGCACACCAAGTGTTTGACGAAATGCTTAAGTGAGTATGCTTGGTTAAAACCCCTAAGGAAGGAGCGAGAGTTGAACTTAGGATGTCTCATAGTTATTGTATGATCATAGATGGAGTGCTTGTGCGCGAGAGCGACATGCACTCTTGACATTAGGCTAAGTTTTAAGCGGATTTGAGTAACCGGCCAATAGACCGAGAGGGTGCGGTTATGGGACTCAAGTTCTACACGGTTCAATAGAGCGAGAGTTTGAGAACCATGTCCTCTGTGTATCCTCTCCACTCTAGGGAAGGAGCGAGAGTTGAACCTAGAGTGGACGATGCATTAGCCTTGCTTTTATCAACCAAATGTAGTTCATGCATGTATTAGTGAGTTATTTCATTTCCTCATATCTTAGGGGAGAAGTTGAATCCCTAGTCACCCTTTTTATTCATTAAGAAAAATCCAAAAATATCATTTATCTTTAGTGCTTGCTAGAGGTACCTCTAAAGGAGGACAAATCCCCCCCAAATCCGTAGACTTTCAATAATAGCATTAATTAGTTGTAAATTAGTCTAAGCTTTTCTCTTGGGTTCGACCCGAGGTCACTCGGTTATAAATATTGTTTGATATTTGCGTGACTAGAATAGCACTTCATTTTGCTTGCCTAAATCGCCAACGTCACACGTCAGGAGGCTGCTTCTTTCTCGGCAACAACTTGGTTTCTTGGTTCAGCAAGAAACAAAAGAACATATCCTATCCACTTCAGAAGCGGAGTACATTACAGCTGGAAGCTATTGTGCTCAGTTGATATGGATGAAGCAGATGTTGGGGGAATATGGTGTTCCACAGGATGCTATAACACTCTACTGTGACAACATGAGTGCCATCAATATTTCCAAGAACCCTGTTCAGCACTCTCAGTCCAAACATATTGATATAACACATCACTTCATCATAGATTTAGTGGAGCAGAAGATCATAGCTCTACAACACGTAGCAACCGAGAAATTGCTGGCGGCTATCCTTAAAAGCCTCTAGATGGGGCACGGTTTGAGATCCTAAGATCCTCCTTGGGGTTGTGTGTGGTTCCAAAATCAACTGATTAAGCCCCTCTTGCCTCTTGTGACAAAAAATGGGAGAAGGAGTAAGGAGTCTCAACAGTAGTATAGCTGAAGTTGTGTCAAAAATGCCAAGGGAGAGATTGTTAATGAAATGGCATCATTGACAAAATAATCGCAAGTAGATGTCACAGCACCCTACAGAGTTAAAAGCTGGAGCATGGCACTGGAATTGACAAAACAAAATAAAGAGAAGAGAAGCTATAGCAACCCATTGCAATAGAAGCTGGAGCAAGTTTCCCAAGCTGCCTGAAGTCATCGAACAACTACTAGAAGATGATATAGCATACCATGAAGGCTCAGAGCTAAAGCAAAAGTAGCCGATCAACATGGAGAGCTGCTCGTGGCTTCGCAACTCGTTAGGGAGTCGCCTGGATAGTCACAGTTGATCAGAAGCCTTCACCAAGTGCTCGGAAGAAGATAGGCTTCCAAATTGATTTTAAGAAATCAACTCTCAACAAACTTGCAAGAATCTAGGAGAAGATCCAATGTGCTAAAGTTGTTGGATCGGGTAATCCTATAGGAATTAGGATTCCTATGTTTGTTTGATTGCTGCAGCGATATATGGGAGGGCAGTACATCAACACACACATACACAACTAGAGAAAGAGAGAGAGACGTAGAAGCTAAGAGCGGAAGGCTAAAGGCTATAGCGTAGAATTGTGGGTGTATGGGCTGAGAGAGATCATTACTAGAGAAGTCTGATCTATGCTTGATCGAGGAACTTCAACTGGAGTATTGTCTCGTTGAAATATCAAGTGCTAACTTTGGAGAACCGTTGCGGAAGAGAAGCTATCGCAATCTGTTGAAGATCAAAGCCGAGCTCCCTAATATTGACTAGAGGTCCTTGATCGAGGGGGAGCGTCGCCAGAGTCTGGAGTACTCGTGAAAGTCCGACTGCTCAGCAAAGAGTACGTGGTGAGTTGTGGCCAAAAGCTACATCAACTCAATCGTGTTAGTTGCTATAGCATCTTCCTGCTACACATTGTATTAGTATAGGCTAAGTCCGTCTGATTAGATATGTAGCTATCTTTTACTGAAGTGTGTAGAAAGTGTAAGCTAGTTTGTTTTATCAGATTGAGCATAGATTCGAGCTAGGTTAGAAGTAAAGGTTGGACTAGCGTAGGCTGAGTTCTAAAATCCTTGTACTAGAAACCGTGCTTAGCGTAATCTTGAGTGATGATGCAAGTATGGCAGTGTTTGACAAAACCAGCAGAAGTGAACTTGCAGCAGCTGCAGCAGGGGATGCTGCAGCAGAAGCTTGTTCAACTGGCTGTTTCAACTGTCCGAGTAGCAGCAGCTTCCTGGGCTTGTCCAGAAGGGCTGGGAACACTATGGATAGCATCTGAAGGATTTCTAAAATGCTGTGGAGTATTTTTCCAGAGAGGTTTACTAGTCAGAGAAGGAGATTTGCATTGAAGATAAATATCAAATCTAATCTCCCAGATTTTAGGAGATAATTGTTCTTGTTGGACATGGCTAAAAGCTGGTGATACTATTTAAGCAGAAAGGGTTTAGAGCAGAAGGGTTGATCGAAGCTGAGGGATACACGAGTGCATACACAGATTTCAGAGAGAGCAATCTTTGGTGTGCGGCGGTCAAATTCTTCGATCATCACCCGAGAGCAGAGCGTGAGCGCAGAGCTGTGGTGATTATAGCAGAAGGGAATCAGGACTTGCAGAGTCTGATTCAAGCTTGATCTGGAAGCCAATTCAGAGCTGCTGAGCTTGTTGGTCGATCAAGGGAAGCCGCGGAAGAACTGACGAGTTGTTGGCTCGGTCGAGTGTCGTGCGGCAGTACTCGCTAGTGGCAGGTGGTCACTGAGTGAGGGGGAGTATTCCAGAGTGTGCAGCACTCGTGGAATCGTTCGATCGGCTCGGCAGAAGGCTTTGGAGCGACGCGGACATTTGTGCTTCAGCTGTGTCTTACAGCAGTTGCTACAGCAACCCTGCTGAGTAGTTGTAGTTTAGAATAGGCTGAGTTCTTTGAGAAGGCTGTAGCTATTCTAGATTGACATATTTTAGAGGGGTTGCAGACACAAATCAGAGCTTATTCTGATTGTGTCGAGTGATCCACACAAGGTTGAGTAGCACAGGTTGCGTGGGTTGTAACCGTTTGTACGTGAGAACCTTCGAGTTAGTGGATTTTGGACTGGAGAATAGTCCTCCCCAGACGTAGGCAGTTGGCCGAACTGGGTGAACAAACTTTGTCTTGTTCCTTGCTTGCTGAGACGATTTCCTAGTGAACAAGAGTGTGCTGCAGCAACTGCTTGTTCACAAATCTGTCAAACTAAGACACTGTGAAATTTCAATTGGTATCAGAGCGGGAGCTCAACACACAGAGTAAAAGATCCTACAGTGTCTCTGAAGAGCCAAGACAATGAAGGAAGGACAGATCACAAGCAGACCACCATTGTTGGAAGAGAGCAACTATGGATATTGGAAAGCTAGAATGAAAGCCTTTCTCAAGGCTATTGATGAGAAGACATGGAGAGCTATCATAATCCAGTGGTCTCCCCCAATCACCATGGATAAACAAGGAGTCACAAGGATAAAGCCTGAAGAACAATGGACTGCTGAAGAAGGTGCTGCAGCAACTGGAAATTCAAAGGCCCTGAATGCAATTTTTGCTGCAGTTGATGCCAACAACTTCAGGCTGATTTCAAACTGTGACATGGCCAAACAAGCGTGGGAAATTCTACAAACTGCACATGAAGGAACTGATAGAGTGAAGCTGTCAAGACTCCAGATCATTGCCACACAGTTTGAAAATCTGAGAATGCTGGAAGAGGAGACTGTCACTGAGTTTAATGCCAAACTCTGTGATCTTGCAAATGAAGCTCATGCCCTTGGTGAACCTATCCCTGAAGAGAAGCTGATCAGGAAGGTTCTCAGATCGCTGCCCACAAAATTTGACATGAAAGTGACAGCCATTGAAGAGGCTCAAAATGTCAGATTCATGAGGTTGGAAGAATCGATGGGGTCTCTCAAACAATTTGAGATGAAACTGGTTAAAGAGGACACCTCTCCCAAGGACAAGAATGTTGGACTGAAAGCTGAAATAGAAGCCAAGAAGACAATTCCAGATGATCAGCTGAGTATGCTTGTCAAGAACCTTGGAAAACTTCTGAAGAACATGGAATCCAGAACCGGGAAAAGCTCTTCCTCACGAAAACAATTTAGAAGGGGCAGTGAGAGTAACAGAAAAGGAAAGGAACCAGCTCAGAATGAAGGGGAAAAGAAAGAAATGAAGAAGGGAGTCCAATGCTGGAACTGTGCAAGGTATGATCATCGACAAATCAGCTGCACTAGCAAACCAATGAAAAAGAGGGCTCTCTCTGTCAGTGGAAGTGAAGACGGGAAAGAGCTGAGTGAAGATGAGTGCAACTTGGCCAGATACAGGTCTGTCAGAAGAGGCAGAAAATCACAAGGAAGAGTGAACCAGGACTTGCTACAGCAACCTTTGTATCATCGTAACAAGAGAGCTTCAAAGCATAAAAAATGTCAGACAGAATCGTGCGCAGACTCAGCTTCTCGCTCTTGTCAGCACAGCCAGCACCTCAGACAAAATAAGCTGGTACTTTGACAGTGGTTGTTCAGGACATATGACAGGAGAACGATCCTTCTTGAAAAACATTACACCCTATTTGGAACAACGTGTGAAGTTTGGGAACGGCCTCAAAGGAAGAGTTCTGGGAAGGGGAACTTTGGCAGTTGAAGGAATGCCGAGTCTGAGCAATGTTCTTCTAGTGGAAGGGCTAAAGGCAAATCTCATTAGCATTAGTCAGCTGTGTGATGGGACCAAACAGGTAAAGTTCACGAAAGACACATGTCAGGTTCTCGACAAATCTAGAAAATGCATAATGGAAGGAGCCAGATCAAAGAGCAACTGCTATCTTCTCAATGTGAGTTCAAACTCGCAGATTCAGAGATGTATGCTGACAAAGGCCGAGGAAATGACTCTATGGCACAGAAGGATGGGGCATGTTAACCTGAGAACTCTGAAGAGAATTGCTTCAGAAGGTCTAGTCAGAGGAATACCGTTGCTAAAAGGGGAGACAGACTCTATCTGTGGCGACTGCCAGATTGGGAAACAGAAGAAGGCTTCGCATCCAAGAGTCAAAAACATTGGTTCCACCAGGCCTCTACAGTTGATTCACATGGATCTGATGGGACCAATGGAAGTCGAGAGTCTGGGCAGGAAAAGGTATGCATTTGTCTGTGTTGATGACTACTCCAGATTCACATGGATAGATTTCATCAGAGAAAAATCAGACACTGTGAGAGTCATTGTGTCACTGGTGTCTCGTCTTGAGCAAGAGAAAAACCTCAGAATCAGCAGCATTCGCAGTGATCATGGCAGAGAATTTGAAAACAAAGATATGGATGATTTCTGTCGACAAAGGGGTATCTTACATCAGTACTCCTCTCCCATTACCCCTCAGCAGAATGGTGTAGTGGAACGAAAGAATCGAACAATCCAAGAAATGGCCAGAGTCATGATTCATGCTAAGAGAGTCCCTTTGAAGTTCTGGGCAGAAGCCATGAATACCGCTTGCTACATCATCAATAGAGTCACCTTACGAAGAGGTACCAACCAGACCTGCTATGAGCTCTGGAATCAGAAGAAGCCCACAGTCAAATACTTTCATGTCTGTGGAAGTGACTGGTTTATTCTAAGAGATCGGGAGTATAGGCAGAAACTAGACCCCAAAAGTGATCCTGGTCTGTTTCTGGGCTACTCAACAAACAGCAGAGCTTATCGAGTCTACAACCAGCGGACACATACAGTAATGGAATCCATAAATGTTGTTGTTAACGATGCAGAAGAAATTCCTTCTCCTGATACTGTCACTGATGATGAAGACTCTGAAGTTGAGGAGGTGTCTGTCAGTCAGAACAGAAGTGAACAAGCTGTTGCTTCAGAAGATGCTACAGCAAGTGCTGAAGCAGAAAATCCAGATGTGCAATTAGAAAGCGTGTCTGAAGATATGAACTCTGAGATTTCTAATCCTCCCACAAGGCAGCCCCCAAAGAAGATTCAAAAGAATCATCCTTTGACGAACGTCATTGGAGACCTGTCAGAAAGAAGAAGAACTAGAAGCCATGCTTACCTAAATACATGTTTTATGTCCAACATTGAACCCAAGAATCTAAAGGAAGCCATGAGTGATGAATTCTGGATATTGGCAATGCAGGAAGAATTGGCAGAGTTTGAAAGACATGATGTTTGGGATCTGGTTGACAGACCAAATGGGGTAAATATAATTGGCACCAAGGGGGTGTTCAAAAAAAAAACCGATGAAAAAGGCAACATTACAAGAAATAAGGCCAGACTGGTTGCCCAGGGATATTCTCAGATTGAGGGTCTTGACTTTGAAGAAACATTTGCTCCAGTGGCTCGCCTGGAGGCCATCAGACTCCTTTTAGCAATATCCTGTTTCATGGGATTCAAACTATATCAAATGGATGTTAAAAGCGCATTCTTAAATGGAGACCTCTCTGAAGAAGTCTATGTCTCTCAGCCAAAAGGTTTTGAAGATCCTCATCACCCGGAGCATGTCTATAAATTGAAGAAAGCCTTGTATGGTCTGAAATAGGCTCCTCGGGCATGGTATGAGAGGCTGTCAGTATTCTTAGAAAAACATGGCTACAATCGAGGAGGAGCGGACAAAACTCTATTTGTCAAGAGAACTCAGTCAGATGTGATCATTGCTCAAATATACGTGGATGATATTGTCTTTGGATCAAAGTCTCAGCACCTGGTGAAGCAGTTTGTGCATCACATGCAGCAAGAATTTCAAATGAGCATGGTTGGAGAACTGTCCTACTTTCTTGGCCTGGAGATTTCTCAGAAAGCAGATGGCATCTTCATTGCTCAAAGCAAATATAGCAAGAACCTTGTGAAGAAATTCCAGCTAGATGATGTGCGCGCAAAGTGCATAGTATTTATGTGCATTCCCCTTTTAGTTCTTGTTCATTCCGTGATGTTATATAAGTCTTTTAATGCTTTTCACGTGCGTTTCAGGTTTATATCGAGTAGTTGGAGTCACGCAGCAGCTTAGAAGAGTTTCGGACAAAATCCAGTCGATTGCGGGCGAAAGCGCAAAAGAATCATGATAATGAAGATTCGCCCGAGTCACATTGTGACTCGCCCGAGTCAATGTGACTCGGCCTGGACTAGTTGACTCGCCCGGATCAAAGCACTCGGGCAAATTGGAACTCTCTGGAAAGTTGACTCGCCCGAGTCAACTATTTGACTCGCCCGAGTCAGTTCTGCCCGAGTCACGAAGCGCAAGACCGAATCAAGAAGTGACTCGGCCAAATTCGAACCCTCTGGAAAGTTGACTCGCCCGAGGCAACTATTTGACTCGGTCAACTCGGTCAATCCTGGTCAACTCGGTCAATGCTGGTCAAACCTTCTAGGTATAAATGAAAAGCTTTGAAGAGAGAGAAATGGATCTCAATTTTAAAGAAAACTCAAGAAATCTTTCAAACCCTAAAGAGCAAAGATCAAACCTTTGGAGAAGATCAAGCTTGGTTGAAGATTGGAGCTTGGATTGAAGATCATTCAAGACCTAGACTACTTTTCTAAACCCTTAACTTTGTATTTACATTCATGTTTCACTTATTAATCATGTATTTGTGCACACTCATTATGAGTGAGTAGTTGTTCTTGTGGTTGGGGATTAAATGGATCCCCTAGGATTGGATATGATGTAGAACTCTAATTTATTGCATTGAATGAAGGTTGGTTTGATTATATTGTACCCTAGCTATGTATTCATTGTATGCACACCAAGTGTTTGACGAAATGCTTAAGTGAGTATGCTTGGTTAGAACCCCTAAGGAAGGAGCGAGAGTTGAACTTAGGATGTTTCATAGCTATCGTATGATCATAGATGGAGTGTTTGTGCGTGAGAGCGACATGCATTCTTGACATTAGGCTAAGTTTTGAGCGGATTTGAGTAACCGGCCAATAGACCGAGAGGGTGCGGTTATGGGACTCATATTCTACACGGTTCAATAGAATGAGAGTTTGAGAACCATGTCATTTATGTATCCTCTCCATTCTAGGGAAGGAGCGAGAGTTGAACCTAGAGCGGATGATGCATTAGCCTTACTTTTATCAACCAAATGTAGTTCATGCATGTATTAGTGAGTTATTTCATTTCCTCATATCTTAGGGGGGAAGTTGAATCCCTAGTCACCCTTTTTATTCATTAAGCAAAACCCAAAAATATCATTTATCTTTAGTGCTTGGCTAGAGATACCTCTATAGGAGGACAAACCCCCCCCCCCCCCCCCAAAACCGTAGACTTACATTAGTAGCATTGATTAGTTGTCAATTAGTCTAAGCTTTTCCCTTGGGTTCGATCCGAGGTCACTCGGTTATAAATATTGTTTGATATTTGCGTGACTAGAATAGCACTTCATTTTGCTTGCCTAAAACGCCAATGTCACTAGACAAGGCCAGTCACAAAAGAACTCCTGCTGCCACTCACGTTAAAGCCATTAAAGATGAGCTTGGCATGGAAGTGAGCCAAACTATCTACAGAAGTATGATTGGGAGCTTGCTATATCTACAGTGATGCAGACTGGGCAGGATACAGTGTCTTACAGCAGTTGCTACAGCAACCCTGCTGAGTAGTTGTAGTTTAGAATAGGCTGAGTTCTTTGAGAAGGCTGTAGCTATTCTAGATTGACATATTTTAGAGGGTGTGCAGACACAAATCAGAGCTTGTTCTGATTGTGTCGAGTGATCCACACAAGGTTGAGTAGCATAGGTTGCGTGGGTTGTAACCGTGTGTACGTGAGAACCTTCGAATTAGTGGATTGAGGACTGGAGAATAGTCCTCCCCAGACGTAGGCAGTTGGCCGAACTGGGTGAACAAACTTTGTCTTGTTCCTTGCTTGCTGAGACGATTTCCTATTGAACAAGAGTGTGCTGCAGCAACTGCTTGTTCACAAATCTGTCAAACTAAGACACTGTGAAATTTCATTGAGGACTCAGGAGTAAGTCCTCCCCAGACGTAGGAAATTGCCGAACTAGGTGAACAAAGTGCTTGTGTCTTTCAGGTTTGGATTTAGCAAGATAATTCCGCAATTGACCCAGAGGTTGCTATAGCAACCTGATGTATCCCGTCATCAGCAGCGCTCATAATTTCAAATATAATTATAAAAAGAAACAAATTAAAAAAACCCAATTCTAAATAAATCAAGTTTAAATACTGATATGCATATTTCATGAGCGAATACTATAAAGGAAAAGGTTTGAAACACATCGTTGAACAAACTTTTACCCATTAGACTCGACTTATTCAATCCCCAAGAATTTTATTGATCATTTCCTCCAAAGCTCGCACTTGTCCCACTCTCCGGTCTTTTCATTAAACATACATGGTCCATTTGGTGTTAGATTCCATGGACAATAACAAGCTTGATTGAAGCATTTCCAAAAATGCACTCTGTCGATATAAGCATCAAAAACTTGTTTTCTACCATTCCAACTCACGTCACACCAAAATTGAGTCGTGCGTTGGATGTTTGGACTGAAAGAAAAACTATAGAGCTGTCCGTTGGCAAGATGGTGAACACCAAGGTCATCATCTCTTGATTTGCAGTGAAGATCAACAAAAACGCCTTGTCCCATGCTATGCCTAATGTGTACTGTCATTTTTTGATAAAAGAGAGTACATGGGTTTGGATCATTGATCTCATGAGTCTCTGCTTGCACATGGAGAAAGAAACCTACAATCACAAAACCAAACATTGAGACACTCAAGATAATTTTCTTAATATCCATTGGCTCCTCTCTATCAATTATAATAGTTATAGCTCCTCAATGTTATACATGCTAATTTTATATGCACAAATTAAAAGTAGACATCATCTTCTTATCTACTTTTTTCTTTTTACATGACTAACTTTATCTTTTACGATAACCCTAAAATACTATCCTAGATAAAATCGCTAATGACAGTAATAGTTAGCTAATAAAATGAGGCAAGTGGAATTTTTTTTTAAACAAATGATGAAAAGGAATCAAAAACATTTATAACAAAAATGGCAAATCGAAAACATTTCTAGTTGTTATCATCAAGGCAAACATGCTTCTTTAAATCTTGTTTATCTTTCATTAACTATAAGAAGTTATACTTTCAATTTTGTAATTTATAGCTTTCAATATATTAGTAACTTTATTGTCGCAAATATACCTTTTTCTAATTTTAATTTAAACAATTGTAACTTTAATTGTCTAACTTAAAAGTAGTTTACCTTTTAAGGTCTATATACGTCTATTTTCTCCTTTGACATGTTTTGTATTATATGTTAACTTGGGCAAAAAAAGAAAAAAATCAGAAAACTACAGATAGTATATGTTGCATTATATATATAGAAAGAACAAACATGCGTATAATTGTCTATAATCAATTTTGAAACAAAATCAGACATGAGAGGGCATGGAGTTAAGAATATCAACCATAAAATAAATTAAAAAATCGTTGACTCGTAAAATAAATGAGTTGATTTAATTAATTTAAACTAAATATTTATTAGCCATTTGGCACCTACATTATCTTGTTTCTTATTCAAAGGCCCAAAATCGAACCCGATATCTTTCATGAATTATCTACCGAAAAACATCTTTATTGTAATCAATTGGATTAGAATTATTTGGTTAATTTAAGTTAGAAAGAACATACTCTTAATGTTTTTGTATGCGCCAAAACTGTTGGTCGTAGTTACAATAATATGTACGTGTGAATATCGAAAAATATTTCTCTAAATAAATAAATAAAATAAAGTTTTATTGAAGTAGAAATACAAAACCAAAGTAAGGAAATCTCGAGAGAGTTGCGGCTCGTTCGACGATTTCTTTAAAGCATGATTGAAACTCCACTATCACCAAAAAACACCCACTAAGAGTTTGAAACTCAAAATCACACTTGAAGTCGACTTTGAAACTCAAAATTACACTTGAAGCAGACTTTGAACCTTCAAGGGAGAACTGCTGGAAGCTCGCTCAACAGTGTGGTGTGCAAGTTCGTTCAATGAGTCAAATGAAGATAAACCATTGTCCTTTTTGTTAGATCCAGATAGTTCATGTGTGGCATGCTTTTTGACAAACAAGACAAAGCGGCTTTGACAGAAGGTAAGACGGTATTTATTCAGAAAGGAGCTACAACATTGTCAGTTGAGATCTGCGAATAGAATCAAAATGGAAAGGATAATTGAACATTATCTTCATTCCAAAAATGAGGCAAAAATGCATCTAATCTGTTTATGTGATTCGGAAGATTGGAGTGGGGTATCACGAAAACTAAGATAATCAAACTGAGCTAGATCAGAGTATTGACCGACAATCATCATCAGAGTTAGTCGGAAACTTGACAGAGCAAAAGATTGATCGCCGTGAGCTGAAGAATTGTGTTGAACAAATTGAGTTCCAGGTCTGATATTCTCAGGAAGAGAATCACCGATCTATGGGAGACAGATCGAGGTGGGAAGAGGAGGATCTCCGTCTGAGGGAGTCAGACGGGCTCACATTAGCTCAACTACACAGTGGTAACTATAGAAGATAAGTTATTTAAAGATCTGTTGTACTTGATCAAATACTTGTAAGTGATTTCCACTTGGGGTTCCAAGAAATCCCCCCCTCCCGAGTAGGCTCGGTGAGCTGAACAGGATAAACATATCCTGTATAGTTTTCTATTCATCGTACTGTTTCTATTACAATTAACCATCACCGAAACGCAATCTGTAAAAGCTCTCTGAAATAGTTAAACAAGCGATCTGGAACAGCTCGATTAGAACAAACTCATTACTTTCAATTGGTATCAGAGCGGGACACTCACTGTACAGAGTGTGATTCGGGGCTATAACAAAGCTGCTCAAGATATCTCGACCTCCTCTCCTTGACGGGCCAAACTACCCCTATTGGAAAACACGCATGAGGACCTTTATCAAATTTATAGATGATCGAGCATGGAAATCAGTAATCTCTAAGTATAATGCACCAATGGTATTGAATACTGATTGAATGGCCTACCCTAAGCCTGAAAGTCAGTGGACGACAGATGAGGATAAAGCTGCTGCAACAAATGCTAAAGCGCTCAATGCGATCTTCAATGCAGTCGAACTAGACATTTTCAGACCAACCTTCAATGTGATTTTCACATGGTTTGGCTCTAACCTTCTGTGCAGAAGCCATAAACACTGCTTGTTACACCCTGAACAGAGTTCTTGTGCGGCCTGGAACACAGAAAACCTGCTATGAAATTTGGAAAGGGAGGATGCCTTCAGTCAAACACTTTCATATCTTCGGGAGTACTTGTTTTGTTTATGAGGACAGAGAATACAAAAGGAAACTTGATCCCCGCAGCAGTGAAGGAATTTTCTTGGGATATTCCATAAACAGTCGAGCATACAATGTTTACATCAAGAAATCTAAAACTGTTGTGGAGTCAATCAATGTGGCAATTCAAGACTCAGATTATTCAATCAGCAAAGATGAAGATGATGCTGCCAGTCCTGATACAAAAACGAGCAAGACTCGAGAAGACCAAATGCGTGTGAGAGATCCTGTACCAGTATCTCTGGATGATGAACAAGTATCTGATACAGATCCATAACAAGTCCTAGCTATTTACCCTCCATAGCGTATTCAGAAAAATCATCCGATGTTAGACATTATTGGTGATCCTCAAGCACCCAGATGAACCCGAGGCAAAGTTATTGATTTTGCAGAGATGCTAAGTGGATCTTGCTTTCTGTCGTCCATAGTACCTAAGAACATCAAGGAAGCAATTCTAGATGAACATTGGGTCAGTGCAATGCAAGGCGATCTCTCGGAATTTGCTCGAAATAATGTTTGGACACTTGTACCGAGACCAGCTAAAGCCAACATTATTGGTACAAAATGGATCTTGAAAAACAAGACAGATGAGAAAGGCAACATCACCAGAAACAAAGCACGGCAGGTGGCACAAGGGTATGTGATCGCGCGTCGTTGTGCGCGTCAAATATAATCCTTCCTCTTCCACTCAGTACAGCGGTTAAGTAAGGGTCGATCTCCACAGGGAGCAAATAGTAAGTCTTTAGCTAGCAACCTACACTTACGAAAATGGGGGGGTGTGTGAGTGATTGAAATGCGCGATGCGCAAATGAACAGTAACTAGTGTAACGCAGGAAATTTGCACTAGACGTGCGCAGGCAGTAGAGATTAGATACTATGACTATGAGAAGTATTGGGCAGACAATCCTCTATGAGTGCATTCCTTATCACTGACTCTAATATGTTTGTAGCTTAATTTCACTTGGGTTAGTGTCCGGTCAAGGCTTCCTAACACGTGCGCATGTTCCGTTCAAGGTTCATGTGCTATTAATCCTTAGAACATAGACTAAAACAGCTGCGAATCCTGTCACAGTAGCAACTGCTTACCCTAGCTCGTTACTCCTAGTTGTCACCGTAAAGCTATCAACTAGTTTAACATATGACAAGCAAGCAACACAAGTAAGATTGCGGTTCAAGGCTTCCCCTACTCATGCAACTGGCTGTCTCCGTATGCACAGGATTAATACAAGTAAGTAAACTATGCATTAAGCTCAAGTCTCAAAGAAAGTACATCATAGATTCATGCCCAACCAACACTAAGAGTTTAGCTAGACATGCTAGTGATAAACATCATAGAATAGTAAATAATGACTAATGTGTCTGAGAAAACAGTAGCAAACAGTGCGTGCAGCTTGTCTTCTCGGCTGGCGCAGTCGGCTGGCGCAAATCCTCTCAACAAGTCCGTGTGTTTTCCCGTTTTGCCGCTCACTCGCTCTCTCGTGAGGCTCTGATGATGATATGATGCCCTCAAGCCCTAGACCTTCTCCCCTTTATATACTGCTCGAGAGGTCCACACTTGGCAACTTCCAAATCTGGTCATGTCAAGTTTAGGCAGTACTGGACTCTGCGCCTGGCGCACGGCATCGGCTAGCGCATGGGCTAGCGCACCTCTGCTGACTCTCGCCAACTTCTCTCCTGCTTGTGCTGCTAGCTCCGCAGGCGGATCTTTCACTCCTAGAACGCTGCCTGTTAGCGCGTATCCGACTCAAGGACTCGTTTTGCCCTGTAATACAAAAACACTAGAAACGAGTAATCTTGCTCATAAAATATTGCAAACAAGCATAGGGTTATGATCTAAATAATGCGTACAAATAGCCTCTATCAGTATGCACAGATTGAAGGCATAGATTTCGATGAGACTTATGAGCTAGGTGATGCCTCCATCATTATATGAACTCAAATGTTATTAATAACCCCTCGGGCGTCGCCTCAAGCTAGTCGAGGCGATGCCTCATCCAGGCGTCACCTCAACATGGTTCCAGGCGACGCCTGGATCATTAAAGGAGTGTAAATGTCCTTACAGACAACTCATGCATCACCTCCCTTAAGCCCCACTTTCCAGAAAATGCCTCAACCTTTACGTGTTGCTTTTAAGCTAAAACATTGCCTCCATTTGAGCTTCGCCTCCACTTCTGGCTTAATCATAATCATGGATCGAATAACTCTTATTGCAAGGTATATATTGATGATTATTGGGCTCATATTGAGATGTATTAATGTGTACTTCACCTTAAATATTTGGCTAAATTAGAGGTGTACTCCACCTCTTTTTTCGACTCACAATATGGGGTAGCACCACCATTTTCTACACAGATTTTCAACATTTTTCCAACATAACCCCACATTATAAAAATCAATAATGAAATAGATACCCGACACGTGGTGATAGCTTCAGAAATCAATGTCTTGCTGGTGTCTAGGAAAATTAGGATGCTATAACAATTAATTGCTACGATTGCAGAATAATATAGCTAAGACTAAAGCATAAAGCACACAAGCACTTTGGTCGCTGATAGAGCCTATTTATACATACTATTTGGATCCTAACCCTATGCTTGTTTGCATTATTTTGTGTACAAGACTACTGGTTTCCAGTGTTTTTGTATTTCAGGGCGAAACGAGGGCCTAAGTCGGATACGCGCTAACAGGCAGCGTTTGAGACGCGCAACACACAGCTTGTGGAGCTAGCAGCGCAAACAGGATAGATAGTGGCAGAGTCGACTACGGTGCGCAGACCGATTGCGCTAACCAGTGTGCCGTGCGCCATGCGCAGAGGAGTGGTCTTCCCAAATCTCGACACCACCAGATTTGGAAGTTGCCAAGGTTGGGCCTCATGAGCAGTATATAAAGAAAGGAAGGCTAAGGTTTGAGAATATCATCATCCAGAGCATCAATAGCACCAAGAGAGGACCACAGCACACGGGAGAGCGGCATAACAGAAAAATACACGAGCCTACTGAGAGGACCAGCGCTAGCCGACTGCGCCAGCCGATACTCTGCAACCTGCACGCACCTGCTCGTTGCTGTTTTCTTAGATACTTTAGATATTATTTACTGTTTCTATGATGTTTACTACTAGTATGTCTAGCTAAACGCTTGGTATCGGTTGGGCATGATTCTATGAGTATTTCTTTGAGACTTGTGCTTAATGCATAGTTTGTTTGCTTATATTAATTCTGCGCACACTGTTGACAGCTAGTTGCATGAGTAGGGGAAGCCTTGAACCACAATCTTACTTTTGTTACTTGTTTGTTATATGTTAAACTAGTTGAATAGCTTGACGGTGACAACTAGGAGTAACGCGCTAGGATAATCAGTTGCTACTGTGACAGGATTCGTAACTGCTTAGACTAGTCTTAAGAATTAATAGCCCATGAACTTTGATCGAAACATGCGCACATGTTAGGAAGCCTTGATCGGACACTAACATCAGTACATCAAACTATAGACGTTTAGAGTCGATGATAAGGAATACATTCATAGAGGATTGTCTGCGCCGATACTTCTCATAGTCATAGTACTTAATCTCTACTGCCTGCGCACGTCTAGTGCAATTCCTGCGTTTACTACTGTTTACTCGCGCATTGCGCAACCCAATCACTCACACCCCCAGTTTTCGTAAGTGCAGGATACTAGTTAAAGCTAATCTACTTCCTCCCTGTGGATTCGACCCTGACTTAACCGCTGTACTAAGTGGAAGAGGAAGGAATTAATTTGATACACACACAACGACGCGTGCACATCAGTCGCCCAGTTCGGCTACAACTTATGTCTAGGGGGGACTTCTCTATAATCCACAGGATTCATCTATTATTAGTTAAAGTTCACAGGTTCACAGGTACCAATTCTCAATATCTGCTAGAACAAACTGTATTTATGACCTAGCTAGAATCTCTACTCAGTCTGATCACACAGACTAGCCTACTCTGTCAACTACTCACCTCAGTATATGACAGGATGCTACAATTATTCAGTCAAGTTGCTCTTTCGTAGCACAGGTCTTAGACTCTCCAATCTCTTCCAGGTGCATAGTCGGACCTCCGCGAGTTGTCTTAAGTCCGGTAACGCTCCCCCTTATCATCCGTGTTCCGCTCAGTAGGGACGATTCTCCATAGGGCATATACTTGATCTTCAACGAGACTCCTCCCCATTTGATCAAGCTTCCATCACACTCATTCTATCGCGATCTCTCTCAGGATTCTTTCTGTGATCGCACTCTCTCTATTCTGATCTCCCTCTCTCTAATCTGATAGCCCTTCGAAACCCTTAGAGACATTGCCCTTATATACCTACCAGACTTTCGGTACATTATAGGAATCCTAGGCTGACTAGGATTTATCAGATTCAGAACACTTCTTATATCCTTTTCAGCAATCTGAATTTTCTCCAAGATCTTTGCATTTGTTTTGCAATTGTGTTACAATAACTCTTTCCTAAATCAATTTCGGAAACTTCCTAAATCCTTTTCAACAATCCAAATCTTCTCCAAGATCTTCGCAGAATGTTTGCAATTTAGGAAACTTCCTCAGATTAGGAAACTTTGACCGTCCACTGACTGTCTTCAGTTTGCATCAGCTACTTGCTTCACCATTTGATATAGCAAGTCCTAGATCAAATTGCACAGGTTTTTGTCAAGAATGCGACAATCCTTAATAGCTTCTACGGTCTATATCTGCATAGGATATGTGGGATACTACGCCATTAAAACTTTTGGAAAGATATGGCTTACTTACTAGACAATAAATGCGATGTTCTTGAATTGTTACTCTTATGATGTAAATAAATTACATATCTACCTCAAGTATAACCCTTATATACATCGGTTCTTTTAATTCTTCTTTAAAGCGGCCTCACTTCTTTCTCACATAGGTGATTTTTTTATTTTCAAGTAATCATGCATTACATGTCGGAATTTCAACATCCGAATTCTTAGAATCAATAAAAGCTACATTCTTATTCTCACGTGGGAGCTGATGTTTCAACATGGAATTGGTCAGGGAGTTAAACCCCCTCCCCCCACAATGAGCACACTTAGTCTAAACAGTTAGGTTGTCCCTTTGAACCAAGATCTTAGGATCTCTAGTCAATATGATTAGATTTTCTGTCTCGTTCACTTTAATTTTGCAAGGGCTTTAGTCTCATTCCTTTTGACATCTTATCTACTTGGTCCCTATTTAAACTTTTGGTTAACGGGTTCACAATGTTATCCTTGGACCTCACAAATTCATTATTGATGACTCCTGTGGAAGGAAGTTGTTTAATGGTATTATGTCGTCGACGTTTATGTCTTGACTTACCGTTATACAAAATAATCTGTACCCTACCTATTGCAGATTGGTTATCGCAATACACACATATTGTTGTCATGGGTTTTCTCCACTATGGAATATCCTCAACAAAACTTCTTAACCACTCAGCACCTTCGCCACATATACCTAATGCAATGAAGTTAGCTTCCATAGTGGATCGAGTTATCAATGTTTGTTTGGATGATTTCTAAGGCCCCATAGCACCACCCAATGTGAATACATATCTGGAATAATGTAGACCATAATTACGAGTAAATCGTAAATATCGCAGTACTCTCACGGTTACGTGCCAATGCTATGTTCTTGAATTACTCGTATATTTAGCAAGTCTACTCACAATATAGGCATTATAGGCAAGTCTACTCACAATATAGGTAATGCTATGTACTCTCACGGTCTAGTACAAATCATTAAGTACATTAGACTACCTATCACTCTAGTATATTCCACTTGGGAGAGGCTTTCTGCCTTGTTCTTGGACTAGTGTTGACTTAAGTCAATTAGAATTATGGATACACCAGGACTATCTCTTCCAAACTTGTCCAAGTTTTTCTCAACATAATGTAACTGACTTAGGACAATTCCTTCAATCGTCTGTGTATTTTTGATACCCAAAATTACATTGGCTAGTCCCAAATCTTTCATATCGAACTTCAAGTTCAATAAAGACCTTGTGGACATTGTAATTTATACACGCTTTTGGTGAGAGGTTACAGCAGGCTGCTAAAGCAACCTCTAGGTCACTTTGTGGAATTTCTTTGCTTCTGCTGAACCTGAAAGACTCAACAGCTTTGGTTACCCACTTTGACAACTGCCTACCTCTGGGGAGGACTCGTCTCGGTCCTCAAGATTTGACTATCTCTGTTCAAGTACAAAGGATTCCAAAACTTAGCCAACACTTGTTTAACCTCTGCTTTTAACCTAGTTAAAATTTGTGCTCAATATGATCACCCAGATTAGCTGCACATGCTGATCCCATAGACTTGCTCACACTGTCTACATACTTTAGTCAAAGATAGCTGAGTTCACTGACTCAGCCTATACTAAGATAATGTGTAACAGGAAGATGCTATAGCAACTTGCTGTAACTTATGTCCAAGACTCTCTAAGCACTCCCTGCTGAGCAGTCGGACTTCCATGAGTTCTCCCGACTCTGGCGATTATCCCCTTGATCAATGACCTCGTGTCAATAACTGAAAACTCTTCTTTGATCTTTGACAGTCCGCGACAGCTCCTCTCTGCGACTATGCTCCAAAGTAAGTACTTGATCTTTCAATGAGACTACGCTCCAGTTAAAGTTCTTAGATCAAGCTTAAATCAGACTCAACTAGTCTCTCAGCTCATGCACCCATAACTCTGCGCTCTAACCTTTAGCTCCCGCTCTTTGCTTATGCGTATCTCTTTGTGGATGTGTGTCTGTGTGCATGTGTGTGTTGCATTTCCATATATAGCCACAACATTGTTGAAACATAGGAATCCTAATTCCCTTAGGAATCGAAAATCTTTCCAAACAACTTTGCACATTGGATCTTCTCTTAGATTCTTGCAAGTTGTTGAGAATTGATTTCCTAAAACCAATTTAGAACCTTATCTTCTTAAATCTCTTCCGATCACTTGATGAAGATTTCTGATCAACTGTGATTGACTGGAAGACTCTCTGACTTGTTCCGACGCCGGCAGCAACCCTTAGGACGCTCTTCGTGACTCCCTGACTTGTTGCGACTCCTATCTCAACCGTTTGGATGCTCTCCTTGCTTCTCCATGTTGATCGACTATGTTGCTCTAGCTTTGAGTCCTCATGATATGCTATAGCAACTTCTAGTGATTGACTTCAGACAGCTTGCTTCAGTTTTTCTTGCAACGGGATGCTATAACGTCTTCTTGCGATTTGTTTTGCCAGTCTTCAGAACATGCTTTAGCTTATAACTCCGTAGGATGCTATAGCAACTTCTTGCGGTTGTTTTGTTTTCTAAAGGATGCCATAACCTTAACACATGACCATGCAATCATTTCTTCCTACAATCACATAACACAAACACAAAATCACACAACCGTTTTTGGTGTTTTTAATGTACACAAATTTGTCACACTCGCTGATCTTGAAACTCTTGACTTGACACCATACAACTCTCAGATTGATCCATATATTTCTTCCTCAAGATCTCCATTGAGGAAGGCCGTTCTCAGATCCATTTGATGAATTTCCAAATATCACAAAGCGACAATGGTTATTATCATCCTTATGGACGTTATTCTTGTCACTAGAGAATACATGTCAAATTAATCTAGACCATCCTTTTGTCTATATCCTTTGACGACAAGTCTTGCCTTGTACTATCTACAGATTCATCATAAACCTTCATCTTCCTTGTGAAGACCCATTTGGAAACAAGTGGTTTACTTCCCGTTGGAAGGTCAACTAGTTCCCAAGTCTGGTTTTGTAAGATGGAATCTATCTCACTCTTTATGGCTTCTTTGCATAAGGGACCTCTACTAAACCAACAACACCTCTATACGTTCCAGGTTTAGTTTCAAGCATATAGGTTTGGAAGTTAGTTTCAAACCTAACTTTCTATGCCTTAGTTCTTCGAGTTCCACCTCCATCTTAGATTCTCCCTCAAGTTGTTGAGTTGATTGCTCAGCACCCTCAGGTATTTGATGAGAGAACCAGGTTCATTTTCCTTAAACTTATATGGAAATCCCTTGTTACGGATTGTGGCATCCTTGACAAAACCTATGCAACTTCATCTAGAAGTTGCTACAACAAGCAGTAAAGC